>CM031083.1:26715966-26766274 GCA_018257905.1 Gillenia trifoliata
TTTGTCTTGTTTGGGCTGGGGCCCAATTTCCTGCAGGCCCATGTGGCCAATCCAGATTTTCTGGATTCTTGTCTGGTTTTGGCTCTTTGTGGCCGAGCCACATCTTCTTCTTCTTCTTCCTTTGTCTGCAAACTTCACCAAGCCGTGGCCAATCTTGGCTTTTTGGCTTCACCATTTCCTCACCAAAACAAACCCAAAACTGTGCTTCATCACCATGAACTCTGCAGCAATCTTTTGGCTGCCCAGAAACCGTCCCAAGTGTGAACAAGCAAATTACTCAAGCCACCCCGTGGCTTGAGTTTGGATTCCCTTCGGTTTTTCTTGAACAACTTTCACCATTTCTCCTTCTTTGGTGCTCAAACCTAGTCACTGGAGGTGACTTTGAACCTAGTTGGGCCCTGCACTGCATTTCCCAGATTCTGGGAAATATTCCGGCGAACACCGAAAAATCGAACTTGGCCATTCTCGGTGTTTTCGACCTCGATGGTCCTCCCTGTGACCACCAAACCACTCCTCGAGGTCCCTGCAACCTTAGGCGAACCTTGCCTGGCCGAGAATCGGAGTTCTGGGAATCGGCCATTTTTCAGCCGAGGTGCTTCTTCAAATTCAGGCCACTTCTGGCCAGTTTTTGGTCCCCAAAATGGTAAAATCATGTTCTCCTCATCTCTAGCTTCATTTTGGTACTTGAATCGTCCAATTTGGACTTAAAACGAAGAAGTTATGAAGCTTTGAAGTTTTTCCAGAAATCCGGCCAAATTTCCAAATTTCGGCGACCGGCGACGGCGGCGCTGGCTGCGGCCGGCGGCGGAGCCGGCGATTGGAATTCTGGCAGGGATGACCGGCGTTGACGTCATCGGACCGGGTTGGACCGGCCTTGCTGACGTCAGCAAATCGGTTCAGACCGACCTGCTGACGTCAGCAGACCGGTCAACGCTGACGTCAGCGTTGACTGACCGTTGACCTTGACCGTTGACCAGCTCGCGCGTGAGCCGCGCGTGGGCTGCGCGTAGAGCCGCGACTCTCGACCTTTGAGCCGTGCGTGAGGGCGCGTGGGAGGTCCAATTTCGATTCTGTTTTCACGGGGCGACTCGTGACGACGTGTACTACCTCGCGGTAGTACACACGATAATTTTTGAGGTGTTTTGGACCTCTAATTTGCAAAAGCAAGGGATAGGTTTATTTAATTCGTTAATTAGTGACCTTTATGAGTTTAATCATTGTACCGGTGATATCTCATATAGGTGGGGCCTATCCAGAGGACTACCGGGGCTACCCAGGACGGGGTACTTCGACCCGGCTACCTACAGGTGAGTGAGTGGGTCTTTGTTTTGATAAATGTATACGTACGTATGGTTTTTCAATGCTTTCTTCAAACTGTTAGCATAGTTCATATCATATACGTTTGTTGGAGGTAGAACATTCGATTATATTGCCATACATGTTTTCATACTGTTGCTCATCAGTAGATGTATAACACCCCAGGTATTAGTACTCAGTCTTGTGGCCAGGACTAGCCTTGACGTTTGGAGTAGTCACTACCAGTACCGTTACGCAGCTTTGGATCCATTGTAGGTACTAGCCTGTTCTAGGTTGCACTAGGCAACTTGAACTTGTGTGACTGCACTTAGTGCACCAGCGCTTAGCGTTAGACTCGCATCATTGTAGTACTCAACGTATTACCTTTATACCTAGCTTGTTCCTTGTGGTTTAGCCACTTGGACTTGTGTGTTTACATATGGGTGAGCACGTCAGTAAATCATTATCGGGGAGTACCCGAATGTTTTCATGATAGTATTTTGAGGTTCATGCCTACGGGTATGACGTATTTTCTCAATTATACTTGTTTTCAAACGAGGGGTTACTAGACTTTTGAAAACAACGGTTTTATCAAACTTTGCTTTTTGACCCACTCACCGTTTTATGTTTTGCGCCCCTCCAGGTTAGTGGACTGCGATCTTGCGACGTCGTGGCACGGTGGTATGACAATGTAGGGATTTTCTACAGTTGTATTAAATTTGCATCCCATACTTTGATCCTTGTCTTTTTTGAATTCAATTTCCTTTATTCTTTATTTCATTCTTAAATTTTCTAATTGGCTTTCGTCACCTAACACGTGTCGGCCAGCACTTCCCGACACCTGGCGTGTCTGGGATCGGGATGTGTCACCCTCGCATTTCTTATACATGATGAGATTTGCGTTTACTTAAATGCCGTGCACATGCGCCAGTATCGGACTTGAATTCGTGAATTCTTTGTTGCGGAATCGAGAATTTTCGAACTTTGCACTTTTTTGGTGTATTATTGTTTTCCTTGGGTTAATTCTAAGTTCTTCTTAGTAATCGGCCACCACCTCGCGTCGGGTTTCACGCGGAGTTCGGGCGTTTTCCCGATTTTGATAGTTTGTCACTACCCGGTGCAGCGTAGAATTTTACCGTACCCAGCTCGGTGCGACCTTGAGCTTGGTTGGCGAGGAATTCGGATGTTGCGTGTGACCTTAAAGCCGTTTATTTATTGATTTCCAATGGGGTCGAATCGGGAAGCTGATTGATTGTCGTATTCGGAGTGTGTTGTCGGTTTATTTGAAGACAATCTTCATCCAAATTTACTCCATAAGGATAACACCTAGGTTGATGTTGGGGAACCTGTTGACTAATTTAGGATCGATGACAAGTTCTAGTGGACTAAATTCGTGAGACCTAGTTTCACAAACCCTTTACTGCTATGCTAGTGTTTTACACTTAAGCAGGACGACTTTAACCTACGGTGCTTAGCGTGAACTTTTGGTTTTACAGCAGTGTGGGCCAGCGTTTTCTACTTCTTGTAGTAGTTTTTGGCCATGGTAGTGCGTCGGCGGATGTTCAAATTGTTAGCATTGAAGGCTTGGAGGCGGATTTTTCCTCTTTATTGTTTCAACCACTTTCCATTTTCCTTCGGAAATGGAAAAGTATCACCATGAAATTCTTGTACCTTACTTTTACGCGTGGCGGCGCAATGACCTTTTCGATGATAAATGCTTGAACACAGTCGGTTGACTTTTCTCGAACAATTAGTAACTACTACTTTTAGGTAGTTTTGGACAATGTCCATCTTCGTGGTGTTGTTTAATTGTGTAAGGTCTCACATTGTTTGGTTTAATAAGTGACTGCATTTTCGCCGAAAGTTGGTGAACTTTTACGTGCCGGTGTCGAGCGTTTTCTTTCCACTCGCGACTTTTGTCATTCGTCGATCATCTTCACTCTTGTGCGTGTGCGGCTATCTTGACTAATCGCTTTGGCGGCGGTATGAATTGCATATCCCGCAGTGACGGCGATTTACAATAACCGGTTTTATCTCTATACGCGGCGTGTCCAGCATGCGAGTGCAGTTTGACTTTTTATCGAATCTTCGTATTCGGAGTGCGATGAGGATCTTGCATCGTGGCTGGTTCACTTGGTATCAAGTGGCCATCTTGGTCCCTCTTTGGTTACGCAGAGCCAAAATCTGCTGAACACCCCAGGCACTCCTCCGCCTCTTTGGGCCATCCTTTGGCCAAGGAGGAGGCATCTTGCAGCCGCCACCACCATCTTTGTGACCTCAATTTCTTGACCCTGGACCCTTTCGTTCCCCAGGTAATCGCGAAGCTTGATTTTGGAAAATTTTCGGCGGGCCCGATTTCGAACTTCGGCCATTTCTTATTGAAACGATACTAAAAAGTACCTTAAACTAATCACCTTTGAACTCTGGAAGCCCGGGGAACCTTGCTTGCTAGAACCTTGACTAGTGAGCGTTTGGCAGAAACGCCAAAACCCAAATCGGCATTTTTGCACCCGAGTAGTTGGGTATGGGGCGGTCATTCTTTGGTCTCGGAAAAGAATCTGTCTTTCAACGTGGAAGTTCGACTCACGAATCATCGATGATGGATCAACCCCACCTTAAGCGTGGAGGTTGATTCAGCGGGTGAATCGTTTTGTTGGTGAGTAATTTCACCCGATTATCGCCAGTTCTATCATCGTTCGACACTGCGTCATTTTGGGTGAGTATAGAAACTCAAGTGTGTAGGCGTGGGCGGTGGGATATGAAGCCCCCAACCAATGTCGGCGTCTGCAAAACCAACCTTTGGCACGATGCGATCCCGGTAGTTGAATGACGGTTTTTCTATCAACGATCTACTTTCGGGGTGGAGGCGTACATTGCCAAGGCAATGTCATTCCATACTCTGGAACCTTTCTCCTGAAACTTGGTTGTGCTTTCCACGTATCCTGGTGGTGTAGGCGGTTCGATTGTGGGCTTATTTGTTGGCTCTTAGGCGGTTTGTACTTTCAACCGACGAGAAGGGATACTCCAAGCGATTACGATCTTGTTTCGGAAAGCGTTAAACTTTCTTGGACTTTTTACTTGAGATCAAGCGGATCAAGTATTACCTCTCATGTTCCTTTGTTTGCTTAAACTACTACGACCACATTGTACTCTATCAGTGCGATTTGGAATTGCTATGTAGTGAGGCAAAGTTTGTCTTGTTACGTGGATTTGTCGGTGATACTCCGTTATCATCGCTAATCAAGTGCCTTTGCCAATCTCATTCTACGGATGTCGTGATTTTTAAGGCGTGATCTAGGAATGGATTGTTGATTTGTGCCGGTGTGGATTGTCGCGGAGGTTGACCACCTTCTTGCCACGGCATACCGTATGATGTGTCTGCGGGGTGTGCGGTGAGCCGCCGACTCCCGACCTTTGAGCCGCCGTGAGGAAGCGCATTGGGAGAATCAATTTGATTACATTGTTTCAGGCGACTAGTGACGGCGTGTACTACCTCGGGGTAATGCATACGATAATTTTGGTGTTTTTGGACCTCTAATTTGCAAAAGCAAGGGATAGGTTTATTTAATTCGTTAATTAGTGACCTTTATGAGTTTAATCATTGTCTAGGTGATATCTCATATAGGTGGGGCCTATCGGGGAGGACTACGGGAGCTCCGGAATGGGGTACTTCGACCGACTACCTACGGTGAGTGAGTGGGTCTTTGTTTTGATAAATGTATACGTCGCATTATGGTTTTTCAATGCTTTTTCTTCAAACTGTTAGCATAGTTCATATCATATACGTTTGTTGGAGGTAGAACATTGATTATATTGCCATACATGTTTTCATCTTGTTGCTCATGATTAGATGTATAACTTGCAGGGTATTAGTACTCGATCTTGTGGCAGTTAGCCTTGACGTTTGGGTAGTCCTTTACCCGATGCGGGTCTGACTTTGGATCCATTGTAGGTACTCCAACTGTTCTAGGGTTGCACTAGGCAACTCGGGCAGCGAGTACTTAGTGCACGGCGCTTAGCGTTAGACTGCACGTCATTGTAGTACTTCGTCGTATTACCTTTATACCTGCTGTTCCTTGTGGTTTAGCCACTTGGACTTGTGTGTTTACATATGGGTGAGCATGTCGGTAAATCATTATCGGGGAGTACCGAATGTTTTCATGATAGTATTTTTGAGGGTTTCATGCCTACGGGTATAGCGTATTTCTCAATTATACTTGTTTTCAAGCGAGGGGTTACTAGACTTTTGAAACAACGGTTTTATCAAACTTTGCTTTTGACCCACTCACTTAGTTTTATGTTTTGCCCCTCCAGGTTAGTGGTGCGATCTTGCGGCGTCGTGGCACGCGGTGGTATGACAATGTGAGTTTTCTACGAGTTGTATTAAATTTGCATCGTACTTTGATCCTTGTCTTTTGGAATTCAATTTCCTTTATTCTTTATTTCATTCTTAAATTTTCTAATTGGCTTTCGTCACCTAACACGTGTGGCCGAAGCACTTCCGTTTGGCGTGTGCAGGATCGGGATGTGTCACCCTCGCATTTCTTATACATGATGAGATTTGCGTTTATATATTTTGCCAAAATAAAGAATATAACAAATTGTCCTCTTGACCATTTTCCTAGATATTTAGTTATTTATTTTAGTTTTAATGTTTTGCTTCATGGAGAAAGTATGGAAATGAGGAATGAAGAAAGATTGAGAGAGAGGAGGGAAAAAAATAAATAAGAAAGGGTGAAAAAAAAACATAAAATGGTTGTACATTTCGTCTACATGTTGTCTCGCCTTCTTTACTCTACTATTTTATTTCTCTCGTTTCTTCCATATATTTCTCATTGTATTCAAGACAAAAAATAAAACTAAATACTTCAAACGAAATTGTTATCAAATAAGCGAATTGTGTTCGTTTTGGTTCAACTTCATGATTGTTTCATGTACTATATGCGCGCACAACGCTATTCTATGTATAGGCTGCCATAGGCGACAATTTATTGCCGCGACTTTGTTAACCAAACACGAGAAATGACATGAAAATAACAAGTTTGGAGTCGTTATCGGAGTCACCAAGAATACTTGGTGACACGACCGCGATCGCGGATTAAGATAGCAGTATGTAACGAACGACACAAACACGACAAGTATGACCCATTTGCCAAGTCCACCCATTGGAAGATTAGAGCAATTTGTTACGACCACGGGATTAACTCAGCTTGAAGTGAGGTCGGATTAGCAGGTAACGAATCGGATGGGTATCGGTCGGCGGTTAGAATAATTTGTGTGCGTGATGTACAAAAGCAGATATGACATAAAAGCGATACGAACTGAACAAACACGATCTGATTGGCAGTGACTGCAGACTTCAAAAGCTTGGACTTTGGAAAAATGGGCACTGCAGTCTAGTCAGTCAATGAAAACGACTCCGCAATCGATGGGGCCGCCTGTGTTTGACGTAACCTGCAAGCTACCCTCTTATTCTACGAGAGGCTGCAATCACTTACTGCGTTAAATTAGCCTGCTTTAATTTTTCTTTGATTATTTGAGATAGTAAAAGTTCTTATGCTTATTCTATTTTAGGGTCCATTTTTATTCCAGGAGTGATCAATTCCAAATTTAATTAATTAAGGTCAAATTGTTTGATTTTGGGTGTCTTAAAGTTTATGTTGTCGGCCCAGGAGTTTAAATTCATACGAGATGTATTTTTGGAGTCACCAGCTCTCTATTTTGCGCGACGTACCATTTGTGTGGCGTAAAAGCTCACGTTCTTGAAACCATGTTCTAAATATAATTAGCTCTTAACAATTTGATGAACGAGAACTTAGGCTACCAGCTGGCAGTAAGTCTTGGATCACGAAATCCTATATTTGTACGTTGGTGAAATAGGATGATTAGATTAAATACTTAATTAAATAGCTAAGGTTAATGAGTAATGGTTTTAAGGAGAATCAATGAATACCCAAAAGATTATTAGCCGGCTGTTGACTAGAAAAGTCCTATGTAGTAGACACGCTATTTGGGAATCATATTTTGTATGGAAAGTCAGGGTCCATTCAAACCACACCACACGTTCTCTTCTCCAAGATACTAAAATCTACGAACATTTCAAACTCTATGTTTCTCTATAAAAATCCAACAATTTAGTATCAACCTTCACATACTTTGCATTTTAATTACTCCCTACAGAAAAATGGCAACAAAATCCCTGATTGCACTACTAGTAGTGTTTGCTTGGCCGTCGTCACCTAACGAAAAGAATGTAACAGCCCAAAACTGTGGTTGTGCCTCCGACCTCTGTTGTAGCCAATATGGTTACTGCGGCAGCCTTGGCCAGTACTGCAGCCAGGGGTTGTAGCAAGGACCCTGTACTGGTGGCGGTGGCACTACTACACCTTCCACCCCCACAGCGGCAGTGGCTCTGTGGCGGATTTTAGTCACGTAGACTTCTTCAACGGAATCATTAACCAGGCTTCTTCGAACTGCGCCGGGAAGAACTTTTACTTTCTACTTAATGGTTTTCTGATGCTGTCAACTCAAGTATTCCGACTTTGGTAGGATCGGTTCTGCCGATGACTCCAAACGTGAAATTGCAGCATTCTTTGCTCATGTCACCCATGAGACTGGCCGTAAGTTCCTTTTTTTTCTCTCCTCATACATACAATATTGTACACTACACATGTATATCGATCGCATTCTCGTCTTATATGTTAGGCGTAGAGATGCATGTTTGTCAGGCTTTGAATTTGAGCGCGGCATTCAAAGGTTTGATCTAATTAATCTGGTGTTCAGTTCATCTCATCAGCTAACAAGTTAATAAATTGCTCACACTATTTAGAAGAGAACACTGCTCTGCATCTATATATCTATCACACCGCGTATATATATGAGTGATAAAAAGAGCAGAAAACATAAATCAATCTAGCAGAAAATTAATAACCTTTTCTTTCATATCAGATTTTTGCTACATAGAAGAGATAAATCGTGGCACCTACTGCGATACCACACGTACTGACTATCCGTGCAGCCTTTCAACAAACAATACTACGGGCGCGGACCACTCCAGCTAACATGGAACTACAACTATGGAGCTGCCGGAAACAGCATCGGTTTTGACGGCTTAAACTCTCCGGAAACTGTGGCCTCCAGACCCTACTGTTTGCCATTTTAAGACTGCCTTGTGGTTTTGGATGAACAATGTCCGCCCAGTTCTAAGTCAAGGATTTGGAGCCACCACTCGAGCCAAACGGCAACGTTGAATGTGATGGAAAATTACCTGACAGAGTTCAAGCTCGCATAAACTATTACTATGACTGCTGCAACCAGCAATGTTAATCCTGGCGGCAATCTCTACTGCTAGATTAAATTGGTTTACCAACTTGATCTTGTACTCAGCCCAAGTTCATAATACTTCTTCTTTCTTCCATTACACGAAAATTTATTATTTGGAGAGTGAATAAAAAGTGCCTAAGAGCAGTTCTAGTCTTGCCCACCTCCCCTCGAGGCAATCACTATTCAATCCACCCCAATGAACAGTAATTGCCTATCCCGACGGTGTATTCCCACGTCAATTGCACTACGTCTCGCATTACACTACAATTAAATTGCCCTGGCAATTGACAATAAAATATTAGTATTTTATATTTATAAAATAGCCCCACATAATAATTTTATTTGTAATTTAGGATCCGATTTTTAATGTCGTTCTCGTTAGCATCACGTGTCATTATCCGAAAAACCAATAACAATAAAATATTTGTATTTATTTATTTATTTATAAAATAATTCAAAATAATTTTATTTGTTATATCGGATAAAATTTTTAATCGTTCTCGTTAATGCGTGTCATAATACGAAAAGACAATTATTGGTGATGGATTTAGATGAATTTTAACAAATCCCATTGTGCCCGCGTGTACCAACTTCGATTACACTCATTGATGCGGATTTCCACAAGATTTTTAGCGAGATGACGGCATACCCGCGTGGCATTATCAACAACTAATCCTTTAAGATCCTCCATATAATCCACCATCCATCCTCGGAAATCTCACACCACCATTCAACGTTTACGCTCCTTCTTCACCAAAATCCCTATCATTATTCATAGTTTACGCTTCCTTATTTTACAATGTCTTCTTCTTCTTCTTCAAAGATGATGTGGGAAATGCGATCAAGAGGAAGAATTGTTTAACTCTGTCGGAGCTTAGCGTTCAATGGCGGGGATTGGGCGAAAAATCTGATGGAGGAGGATGACGAGCGTTGACGGAGAGATGACGATTCCAAGAATGGCAAGAGCCTCACATTCTGATCGAGTCATCCCAGGCGGCTCACCTCAGACTAGCGAGTGCTATCAAAATTGAAAGAAGCAGGAGCAGCGGCAGTGGGAAGCTGTTGAGCGATTATTTTGTTATTAACGATGCATTCCGATACATACTTCCGGCGCATCCGTTTTAGAATGGAGCGACATTTGTTCCCAACAAGATCATGGGCTGTTTGCAACCATGATTCTTACTTTGTGCAAAGAGCGAGATGCTTTTGGTGTTATGGGTCTCTGCTGAGCAAGAGTACTGGCGCGCTATAGGATGCTTGCATATGGAGCAGGCGGGACCAAGTGGGCCGAGCTAACGAGGATGGGAAAATCAACCATTCTTAAGTCCCACGATGAGATTTTGCTCAGCAATCGAATCTGTTACCCAACTGCCAGTACCTCCGTAGGCCTACTCTGATGACTTGCAAAGGCTTAAGTAGAAACGGTGAATCTGCGAGGTTTTCCAGGCATGATTGGAAGCATTGATTGTATGCCGCTTGGACTTAGGCTTGTCCAGAAGTGCATGGCAAGGTGCTTATGGGGAGACGAGAAAAAGGAAGCAGTATCATTTTGGAGCGTGGCATCTTTTGATACATGGATGCACGGCACGCCTTTTTTGGAGTTCACGGTGCTCCAAATGATCTCGATGTCCTTGCCCAATCCCTAGTGTTCAACGGCGTCACGCAGGGAAAGGCAGTCACATGCGCGGGTCCAGCGGACGTCCCGATGCAGTGAGCATACTATCTAGCCAGGCGGCATTTACTAAGGTGGGGATCGTTTGTCAAAAGCGATTGCCACGTCCACGATCTGCAAAGGAAAAATACTTTGCAAGATGTCAAGAAGGATGCGAGGAAGGATGTGGAGCGTTGTTTTGGTATACTCAAGCTGGATTGAAAATTTGTGTTAAAGTCTTTGCAAAGAATGTTTGATGTAGAGTCGCGATCCATCATGATGGCGTTGCATCATTATTCCACAACATGATTGTGAAGAGGAATAAAGTACGATTATGATGCCGTTGATGAATATGAGCAGTTAGATGAACAATTCTAGAACACAAATATATTGTGCTCATGGCCTAGAAGGGCACATTGCAACACGACCCATTACAAAGGGATGGAGCGTTACAATGACATAATCATTCAGCGATATCACGCACTTCAACGACCATATATGCACAATGCCGCCAACTTGACTTGATAGAGCACGCAGGTGGCGCACATGGGTGTTGAAGATGCTTAAGTTCATTTATTGTGTTGTGTAATTTTTTATTTGGTGAGTTTAAGTATTTTTGTTTGGTGTGTTGATGTAAAATTTGTTTGGTGTTTTTGAATAAAAAATGTGTTGTCAATTTTGGAATTGTGGTGTAAGGTAGATGATATTGCCAAGGTTTTTATACAAAAAGTTAAAAAAAAAAAATGTACAAATTTTTTAAAAAAGTACTTTCCCGGAATTTTTTCTGATTTTTTACAATTTTTTAAAATTTTTATTCACCTAATTAATCTCTGTAGTTGGATTTAAAAAATTTGAATTTAAACTCTCAGTTGTGCCACGTGTCACAACGTGGACTTTTTTGAATTTTAAAACATTTTTTTAATTTATAAAGGAATTAATATCAGCGTTGATCTGAGATTAGCGGTTGATATTAAATCCTTTTTATTTTGTGCAGATTTGGAATCGAGCGGCTCAAATTAAGCGATTGAATGTACGGTCTAAGCGCGTGGCTTCCCCAACGTGGGTATTTTTAGTGGTACGGCAGCGAGCCCCAGTGCCGGGGTGTCGATGACAGCGCATTACGCGCGCGGCGTGCGTTACTGTAGCGCTGACTAGCAAAATTTTTAATCGGCGTGGTGTCGGCCACCTCGGTGGCTGGTACATTGATTTTTGGCGGGTGACCTCGAGCTCCCACGCCCCAGATGGATTTCCTTCTCGGCCGAGACAAACCCCCAAGCGGTGGATCCTGGCTGCCCAAGCAATCCCACCCAGCTGGACTTGCTCTAAAAAAAGAAATAAAAAGGCCAATTAGAAATATTTTATCTTGTAATTTACGTTGATTGAGAATAATTTTTAATTTTTCGAGAGGTTAGTCATACAGTATTTCAATTCTTAGCTAATCCCATTGCAGTCGATCGCACTACATCTATTAATTAATACACCATGATTTGGTAGATTATAGGGAGCTAAATATATGGCTTTACTATACATATGTAGAAGTAAAAAAAAAAAAAAAAAAGGAGTATACATACCCACAGGCAGGATATATACGTGCCAATATCAAAGTCGATTTATGTCTTGGTGACATCTTAAGGGATGGCGAAAACCCGCGATGTATGTTACATCCCATCCTTAAAAATATTGTATTTATTCCCAGTTTGTGTAAATTGGCCAATGCCCTTAGTGGCCATGTGTCCCCTCGTGGACAACTGTTTTTCAATGATTGAATCTCGTACTTTATCGTACTTTTTGGTAGTACACTTCCACCCACGAACCCGTGGCGTGAGCGGGATAATTTTTCGGACTTATAGCGGACAAATTCGATTTTTGGACAAAACCTTCTGTGCGGTATTTCTATTTTGTGGGCTTCTGCGCTGGTGGTTTCGGCCAAACCAGGGTTTGCTCACGCACCGCTACTTTCAGCTTTAAGGACAGCTACGATTGTGTTCACCACACCTCTCTTGCCTATTCTGCTGCGTCGTCTCACATTGTATCCCCCAAATCTTTGTAGTGATTTACGCAAGCCAAAGACTTTGCGAGAAAATCACACACACACATACTCCATTTGCTTTCGCTAACACCCTCGAGCACCTGACACCACCCCATTCTCGGTCTTCTTGCAACCAAACTCAAACTCAAGTTCATTCTCACCATCTTGTAACTTAAAACTTCCAGGCCAGCGTGCTTTCGAAACCAAGCGAACTAGTGACCAGAAATCTGGAAAATTCTGAAGCGGTTTTCACAATTTTCTCACGACGAAGAGCTCGTTGATTTGGACCTCCGAATCAACCCAAATTCATCACCAAACATCTTACGGGAACGCGGGAACCCAACGAGCACGTAATTGAAGAATCGTGAAAACGGCGGCGTTGACTTTAGTAGGTTCTTCGAGCCATTCCATCCACCCGACCACCTTTTGAGGTGTTGGTAAGTCGAACTCTACTCGTTTCTAGCTTCATTTTGATATATAGATTGTAGAAATTGGCCTAGAAATGAAGAAGTTACAAGTTTTAAAGTTTCGGCTTAGGCGCGGCAGCAGCGACGGAGTAATATGGCTTGAGGGATGATCGGCTTGTCCAGCGATAACGTCAGCAAACGATTCGGACTAGCCTTTATTGGCGGTCGAAAACGATAGCGTGGCTTAATTTGTTGTCCAACCGGCCTTCTTGACATCGTGATAGCGTTAACAAGCCAGTTGAGCCGTGATATCGGCCCGATGAGTCAACACCGTGGCGAGATTGGCCGTAGCCAGCGTGAGAAGCGCGTGGAGCATCATTCAATTTCCATATTACGCGGCGACTCGTGACGGCAGCATTTTTACCTAGGGGTGAGTCGTATGGTAATTTTCGACGTGTTTTTGGACCTCCAGTTGAGCAAACAAGGAGATTTCGAGTTGTTTCCTTATTTAATTTGGAATAGACTTGTCTAATGATTAGTATAGTGAATTCCCGTATAGGTGTCCGAGGAGCTACGAGCTGGAGAGGCTAGGTCTGGCGGCTTCCTTGACGACATGCGGTGGTGGGCCCTTTCCTTATTAAATTATTATTATTTCTAGTATGTGTTTAAATGTGATTTTTTATAACTTAACTTGTATAGCATGCCATGTTTATTAGATTTGATAAATGTTTTGCCACTTATATGATGTGTTAATCATCCTTTTGGCGTATTTGAATAAATATTTGGCATGTCTATACGTTTCAAGAAAATTTATTACTTATCATATTGCGGTGTTAGCATTGTCGGCGGACCCGACTTCGCGTGTATGTTCACTGCGCGCGATCACGGCTCACTTTGGATCCCGTCGTAGGTGCCGGCTTGTTCTAGGTTGCCTTGGCAACTGCGAACTCGTTGTGATGCGCTTAGCGCCGACTTCCGCGTGCATGTAGTGCTAGGCGTAAATTGTAAACACCCTTTGTCATGTAGCTACTTTCTGCATGACTTGTGTGCTGATTATCTGCGATAAATAATGTGATGTTTTATCTTTATTTTGTTATTGATTTTAGTATCCTTATGGGCGAAGTCCTAATTATTGGCAGAGATTTGAATATTATTGTTAGTAAACTTATATTTTGCAAACTACGGGTTTCACGGCCCGAGGGAGGTTATTACCCAAACTTTTGGAAAAGGTTTTACAAAAGCAGTGCCAGCCCCTCACCTTTGTTTTTGCCCCTCAGTCTACAGGAAATTGGTAGTTGTGACGAGTTTGGTGGGTGTTGGCGATATTACCTTTTACCCTCAGTGGAAGTATGTTATTTCACTTCCAGTTGTGTTTACTCCTCCATCCCTACGAGATGAGAATATTCTTTTAATTTAACTACATCCTAGCTACGATATTATGTGTAATAATGGGTCTTATCCCTACTACACACTTCCATACTATTTTTATAAATTATCGCAAAATTCATTTTATTCCACTAGTTAATTTCTCAATTATTTCATCATGACTTCGTCACTCCTCGAGGACGACGGTCGACTAACGCCTCGATATCAGGCGTCCACCTAGATATTGAGATTCGGGATATTGTCAATGTAAGTGTAGTATAAAACTAGAAATAAATTAAAACTAAAGTCATTTTTGAAATTAAATTCAAAATAGAATACACAATCTTGAGGCCCAAAGTACGAGAAGCGGCTAGTCTCAAAGCATAGCTAAAGTGCATTAATAATATGAATATTCACATCTTCTTCTTCTTCTTCCTTTGTCTGTAAACTTCTGCTTATTGGCCAATCTTGGCTTTTTGGCTTTACCATTTCTCACCAAACAAACCCAAAGCGTAGCCGTCACCATGAACTACTGCGGCAATCTTTTTTGTTTGCCCCGAGAAACCGTCCCGATTATTGAACAGAAGCAAGCAAATTACTCAAGCCACCCCGTGGCCCGAGTTTTAGTTCCGCCGGTTTCCTTGAACAACTTTCACCATTTCTCCTTCTTTGGTGCCAGCCTAGTCAGGAGTGACTTTGAACCCTAGTTGGGCCTGCCTTTGCATTTCCCAGTTACGGGAAATTTTAGAAGCGAGCTAGAAAATCGAACTTGGCCATTCTACAAATTGTTTTAGAGCCTCAATAGTCCTCCTGTGACCACCAAACCACTCCTCGAGGTCACAACCTTAGCGAACCTTGCTGGCGGAATCGGAGTTACAGGAATCGGCCATTTCGGCCCAGGAGTTGCTTCTTCAAATTCAGGCCACTTCGGCCCAGTTTTTGGTCCCAAAATGGTAAAATATTGTTCTCCTCATCTCTAGCTTCATTTTGGTACTTGAATCGTCAATTTGGACTTAAGCAGTTATGAAGCTCTAAAGTTTTTCAATCAGGCCAAATTTCGATTCGGCCGTGGCGAGCGGTCAGATACGGCGAGGGGATGACCTGCGGCGTCTTCGGACGGGTTGGACCGGCCCGTCGGCGTCGGCAAACATTGAACCGACACGCTAACGTCAGCCAGAACCTTGGAGGATTACTTGGCCCGGCGTCGAGTTAATGGCCAGATTGACCTTGGCCAGTTGGCCAAACTCATAGTGGCCGCGCGTGGGCTTCGCGGGCGTGGAGCGCGACTCCGGCCTTTGAGCCGCGCGTGGCGTGGGAGAGTCCAATTTCGATTATGTTTTCACGGGCGACTGCGGCGGCGTGTCTACCACCGAGGGTGAAATGCGCTGCGATAATTTGGTGTTTTTGGACACCGATTTGCAAAAGCAAGGGGATAGTTTATTTAATTCGTTAATTAGTGACCTTTATGAGTTTAATCATTGTACCGGTGATATCTCAGTATAGGTGGGGCACATCCGAGAGGACTCACGGGAGGGCTAGCGAGGGCCCGGGGTGCCGACCCGTCTACGCAGGTAGTGAGTGGGTCTTTGTTTTGATAAATGTATAAATGCGTATGGTTTTCAATGCTTTTTCTTCAAGCTGATAGCATAGTTCATATCATATACGTTTGTTGGAGTAGAACATTCGGTATTATATTGCCATACATGTTTTCATCTTTGTTTCTCATCGGTAGATGTATAACACCCCAGGTATTAGTACTCGAGTCTTGTGGCGAGGACTGCCTTGGCGTTTGGAGTAGTCACTACCGGCTGCAGATTACTGCTTGACTTTGGATCCATTGTGGGGTACTAGCTTTGTTCTAGGTTGCACTAGGCAACTCGAACTTGTGTGAGCGCACTTAGTGCACCAGCGCTTAGCGTTAGACTCGCGTCATTGTAGTACTCATTATTACCTTTATACCTAGCTTTGTTCCTTGTGGTTTAGCCACTTGGACTTGTGTGTTTACATATGGGTGAGCACGTCGTTAAATCATTGAGGAGTACCGAATGTTTTCATGATAGTATTTTGAGGTTCATGCCTTTCTGGTACATGAAGCGTATTTCTCAATTATACTTGTTTTTCAAACGAGGGGTTACTAGACTTTTGAAAACAACGGTTTTATCAAACTTTGCTTTTTGACCCACTGCCGTTTATGTTTTGCGCCCCTCCAGGTTAGTGGGCTGCGAAACATGAAGCGTCGTGGCCTTGATGAAGCTGACATATTTAATGTGAGATTTTCTACGATTTTATTAAATTTGCATCCCGTACTTTTTGATCCTTGTCTTTATTCAATTCAATTTCCTTTATTCTTTATTTCATTCTTAAATTTTCTAATTGGCTTTCGTCACCTAACACGTGTGCATTGACACTAGACACGTGTCACGGGATACGGATGTGTCACCCTCGCATTTCTTATACATGATGAGATTTGCGTTTGCCTGCATATTTTGCCAAAATAAAGAATATAACAAATTATCCTCTTGACCATTTTTCTACATCTTCTTCTTCTTCTTTCTTTGTCGCAAACTTCATAAGCGGTAGCGATCTTGGCTTTTTGGCTGCCATTTCCTCACCAAAACAAACCCAAGCGTGCTTCATCACCATGAACTGCGGCTTAATCTTTGGGCGCCGAGAAGCGAATCCCGGTGTGAACAAGCAAATTACTAAGAGCCACCTCGTGGCTTGAGTTTGGATTCCCTTGATTTTTTCTTGAACAACTTTCACCATTTCTCCTTCTTTGGTGCTCAAACGATCCTTTGGAGGTGACTTTGAACTGATTGGGCTGCAGCGCATTTCTAGATTACAGGAAATTTTCCGGCCCGACACCGAAGAAAAATCGAACTTGGCCATTCTCGGTGTTTCGACCTCGATGGTCCTCACTGTGACCACCAAACCACTCCTCGGAGTGCTGCAACCTTAGAAGCGAACCTTGCACGGCGGGAATCGGAGTTACGGGAATCGGCCATTTTCAGCCGAGTTGCTTCTTCAAGTCCAGGCCACTTTTGGCCCGGTTTTTGATTCCCAAAATGGTAAAAAATCTTGTTCTCCTCATCTCTAGCTTCATGGTGATACTTGAATGGAGTCGATTTGGACTTAAAGCGAACAGGATTATGAAGCTGCAGTTTTGCTCAGGCCAAATTTCGGTCCAGGGCAGACGGCCTGACAGCGGCTTTGGTACTTGGCCCGGCAGCGGAGGTAGCGTCGAAAGGCTCTGGCGAGATGATCGGCGGCTCATCCAGGCCGGGTTGGACGACGCTGGCGGCGTCGACAAGCGGCAGGCCTCACGGCGTCGGCATAAGCCGGTCGCGCTTGCGTCGGCGTTGGTAGACCGTTGGCCAAGCTCGCGCGTGAGGGCCGTGGGAGGTCAATTTGATTACATTTTCCACGGGGCGACTCGTGGCAGTGTGTACTACCTCGGGGGTAGTACGCACGATAATTTTTGAGGTGTTTTTTGGACCTCGAATTTGCAAAAAGAAGGATAGGTTTATTTAATTCGTTAATTAGTGACCTTTATGAGTTTAATCATTGTACGGTGATATCTCATATAGGTGGGGCCTATCGAGGACTACGGGGCTACCCGGGACGGGTACTTCGACCGGCTACCTACGAGGTAGTGAGTGGGTCTTTGTTTTGATAAATGTATAAATACGTATGGTTTTTCAATACTTTCTTCAAGCTGACTAGCATAGTTCATATCATATCGTTTGTTGGAGGTAGAACATTCGATTATATTGCCATACATGTTTTCATCTTGTTGCTCATCGGTGGAGTACCTTTACCAATTTTATTAGTATTCTTCGGTCTTGTGGCAGGACTAGCCTTGATGTTTGGAGTAGTCACTATACCAATACCGTTCTGCTTGACTTTGGATCCATTGTAGGTACTAGCTTTGTTCTAGGTTGCACCCAGGCCTTGAACTTGTGTGTGCCAGTGCACCGAGCGCTTAGCGTTAGACTAATCATTGTAGTACTCGGCGTATTACCTTTATACCTAGCTTGTTCCTTGTGGTTTTAGCCGCGGACTTGTGTTTACATATGGGTGAGCATACGTGTTAAATCATTATCGGGGAGTACACGAATGTTTCATGATAGTATTTTGAGGTTCATGCCTACGGGTATGGCGTAATTTTCTCAATTATACTTGTTTTTTCCAAGCGAGGGTTACTAGACTTTTGAAAACAACGGTTTTATCAAACTTTGCTTTTTGACCCACTCCGTTTTATGTTTTGCGCCCCTCAGGGTTAGTGGGCTGAACTGCGGCGTCGTGGCGCGGTGAGGCCATGAGAGAGCAATGTAAGGTTTTCTACGGAGTTGTATTAAATTTGCATCCATTACTTTGATCCTTGTCTTTATTCAATTCAATTTCCTTTATTCTTTATTTCATTCTTAAATTTTCTAGTGGCTTTCGTCACCTAACACGTGTCGGCCCCGGCCTTCCGACACTGGCGTGTCTGGATGCGGATGTGTCACTGCATTTCTTATACATGATGAGATTTGCGTTTATATATTTTTGCCAAAATAAGAATATATTTCATTGTCCTCTTGACCATTTTCCTAGATATTTAGTTATTTATTTTTTAGTTTTTAATGTTTTTGCTTCATGGAGAAAGTAATGAAATGAGGAATGAAGAGATTGAGAGAGAGAGAGGAGGGAAAAAAAAATAAGAAGATTGAAAAA
The DNA here is from genome assembly GCA_018257905.1 of Gillenia trifoliata. Lineage (NCBI taxonomy): Eukaryota > Viridiplantae > Streptophyta > Magnoliopsida > Rosales > Rosaceae > Gillenia > Gillenia trifoliata. Next base: position 26,734,754 of record CM031083.1, read on the forward strand.
AAAAACATAAAATGGTTGTACATTTCTTCTACATCTGTCTCGCCTTCTTTACTCTACTATTTTATTTCTCTCGTTTCTTCCATATTTCTCATTGTATTCAAGACAAAAATAAAACTAAATACTATAAACTAAATTGTTATCAAATAGCTTGAATTTGTGCATTAGGTTTGGGTTCAACTTCATGATTTGTTTCATGTCACCGCTTCTTACGCCACACAACTATTCTATTATAGGCTGCCATAGGCTTGACAATTTATTGCGACACGGTAACAGGCACGAGGAAATGACGCATGAAAATAACAAGTTTTGGGTGGATTGTCGGGTCACCGTTAAGATAACGAGGCTGACACGACATACGTCAGATTAAGATAGCAGTATGGCAACGACACAAACAGACAAGATCTGTTAAGATAACGAATTTGACACGACATGATCATTAGCTTGAGATATGACATAAAAGCGGCACGGCTGAACAAACACGGTCTGATTAGCAGTCACAGGAGAACACTTGAGACTTCAAAGCTTGGACTTTGGAAAATAGGCCTTTGCTTGATTTGAGTCGGTCAATGAAAAGCGACTCATGACTCGATGGGGCGCGTGATTTGGCCAGCCAACCTGCCAAGCTACCCTCTTTAGAGCAAGTCCAATGGGGTGGATTGCTTGGGGATGTGTGGATGCAATTCTTTGGGGTTTGTGTGGGGCGGAGAAAGGGAAATCCACCTAGGTGGGTGTGGAGCTGAGGGCAGCCAGGTCAGATGCGACGACCCAAGCCGAGGTGGTGACGTCGTGGCGTCGGCCAGCGTGTTTAATTTTTGCGGCGTGTGGCGTACGTGCCTTCGGTTTAGGCGCGTCTCGTGTTGTGACGGGGCAATGGGGCCCGGCCGTGGCCACTTTGATTTCGGCGGATTGGGGAAGCCACGTGAAAACTTCCGCGGGTATCGCGATCTCAGCGGTATTTAATTTAGTAGTTGGATCTTAGCGGTAATAAAAAAAAAAAAAAATAGGATTTAATCTCAACCGTTGGATCTCGAGATCAGCGGTTGGTAATTCCTTTAAAGTAAAAAATGTTTTAAAATTCAGAGAAAAGTTACGGTTGTGACACGTGGCTGTCCCAGAGTTGAAATTCAAATTTTGTTGGAAATCCAGCAGTTAATTAAAGGGAATAAAAATTTTTTAAAAATTGTAAAAAATATGGAAAAATCGGGAAAAGAAATTTTTTAAAAAATTTGTAAACTTTTTTTGCTTTTCTATAAATAGCTTAACGTTTCATCTACCTCACACCACAATTCCATATTTTCTCAACATCTTTCCAAGCTTTCTCTATCTCTCTCAAAGTTTCAATCAATTTTTTCGAGGAAAAATGACAAGTAGGTGCAGGTACAAGCGGACGCTTCTTGAAGATGTTTGCGTTGTGTGCTAGGCGGGTTCAAATCACTCATGACTCAATTTCGAGAATGAGATGCGGTTGCGAGAATGTGAGTCTTATTCATTCCGCATATATTGAGAAAATGGGTGGCCAAAGAACCAAGATTCATTGTCGATCGTTGGAAACTACTTAGCCAATCGTTTAGTGCGTGGAGACGCCTTGACACAAGCTGGGTGCTAATCTTGAAATTGGAGAAAATTTAGCGGTCGAGGTAATAATATATTTATTTTTTATTTGTATTATTTAATTGTTACCTATTTTCATTATAATTATTTCTTTGTATTATTTATTTGTTACCTATTTTCATTATAATTATTTCTTTGTATTATTTAATTGTTACCTATTTTTCATTACTTAATTATTTCTTTGTATTGTTTATTTGTTTCCTATTTTAATATAATTATTTTCTTTGTATTATTTATTTGTATTATTTTTAATATATTTATTAATCTCCACATTGTATAGGAACTTCAAGCACAAGCAGTATGGTGCTCAAACCAAAAGTAAAAATAAAGCATTCACCACGCCATGAATGTTGGAATGTTGTCAGATTGTCCAAAATTGAGTTGTGCTGTCCAGGTCAGTTTTCATGAAACGGCACCACCTGCACTCCACTCGGTGAAGATGAAGATGATGAGAAGATGTGACGCCTCTGGGTTAGAACAAGCCGAGAATTCGACCCGTTTTCCAATTAGGCCCCAAGGCAAAGCTTCAAAGAGAAGAGGTAATGCTTCCAAGAGTGATTATGCAAAGTATGGAGCATTGCCCGTCAGGAGTGAATTGTCTTTGGCAGGAAATTAGCTAGGGTGAGGTAGAAAGGCTAGAGAGGATGCAAGATGCACTTGCTTGATTATGCAAAAATTTGGCGATCAAAAGAGAAGAGAACTACTTCGGCAAGAAGAGAGCATGGCGGAGACGAAGAATATATGAAAACCCGACAAGATCGTGAGATTATGAAGGAGCCTTTAGAGGAAGTCTCCAAACTCTAAATTTTTTGCTTGTCGAGAGCGGACGTGGTGCGCGAGGGCGTCTAAGAGAAGCGAGAGCAAAGAAGGAGATAGTCCCTAGCAACCTGATTGGTTAGGTGAAGAGTAGCCAATCACTTTGTTACTCTTAGGAGCCCATAATTTTCCAATCAATTTGGGTTGTAATTTCTTATTCATTTAATGATGTTGTAGACCATAATTTAAGTCAGAATATATTTATTTAAGGTGGAGAATTGTTATTAGGGAGTGTGCATTTTTTTAACTGTATAAAAACACTTGTAATATCATCTACCTTACACCACAATTCCATAATTGAGAACACATTTTGATACAAAACTACCAAATAAAAATTACATCAACATAAACAAAAATACTTAAACACACCAAATAAAAATGACATCCAACACACCAAATGAACCATCTTGACACCCATGTGCCCGGTGCTCTATCCAAGTCAAAATTTGGCGGGCATTGTGCATATATGAGTCGTTGAAGTGCGTATATCGTTGAATAATCATGTCATTGTAACGTCCATCTCTTTGTAATGGAGTAAATTGTTGCACAGGTTCTTGATGCCGTCATGAGCACAATATATTTGTGTTCTAGAATTACATTCATCGAATTACGGCTCATATTCATCCAACGGCATCATAATCGTACTCATCTTCCACAATCATGTTGTGAAGAATGATGCAGTCATCATGATGGATCGAGCGCCTCTACATGGTATTCTTGCGGCACCCACAACAATAGCCCGAGCGAGCTTGGGTATACCAAAACAACGCTCCACATCCTTCTGCATCCTTCTTGACATCTTGCAAAGTATTTTCCTTTGCGAGATCGTGGGACGTGTAGCTGTTTTGTGACGATCCCCCACCTTGGGTAAATGCGATCGGCTAGATAGTATGCCCGTCGTGCGGCGTCAGTTGACCCGATATGTGACTTTCGGTGCCTTTCCATGCGGGACGTCGTTAACACTGGCAGAGTTGGGCAAGGACATTGAGATCATTTTGAGCACCAGGAACTCCGAGAAAAAGAAAGCGTGCGGATGTCATGTATCCAAAAGATGCCCTTTGCCTCCAAAATGATACTTTTTGCTGTCCTTTATGTCCCCTGGCGCCTTGCCATGCGCGGGCCGATTTTCCAAGTCGATTACGCCAGTAATCCAATGCTTAATCATCACACAGAAGAGCTTTCGCATCTCCACCGTTCTTGAGGCCTTTGCAAGTCGCCGAGGAGTAGGCCCTACGGAGGTACTCTGCCGTGTAAATAGATTTAGATGGCCGAGCAAAATCTCATCGGGGACTCCAAGAATGGTTGATTTTCCCCATCCCTGAATTGGCCTCGTCACTTGATGCACGGTACTCCATATGCAAGCATCCGCAGGCCGGCGGTAATTTTTGCTCGAGGCGGAGACCCATAACACCAAAAAGCACTTGTCGCCTTTTGCACAAAGTAAGAATCATGGTTGCAAAAGCAGGCGCCCATGATTTTGTTGAACAAATGTCGTTCCATTCTAAAACGGCGTCGAATGCGTGTCGGGGGAATGCCTTGCGAACAAAATGTCGTTCAAGCGACTCGACCTGCGTCGTTACTGTTTCTTTCAATCTTGATGGAGACGGTTGGGCGGAGAGTGTGAGCCACGGCTTGGATCGGCTTCGGCGAGAATGTGAAGCTCTTGCCATTCTTGATTCTTCATCTCTCGGATCTCGCTCGTCATCCTCTTCCATGTCAATTTCGGCCCAATCCTCGGAATTGAGCGTTGCTTACGATTGGTTAAACAATTGCTTCCTCTGCTTGGTCGATTTCCCACATCATCTTTGAAGAAGAAGAAGACATTATGAAAAGGAAGCAAAAACTATGAAATAATGAAAGGGATTTTGGTGAAGAGAAGGAAGCAAAAACTATGAATGGTGGTGTGTATTTGGAATGTTCAACTACTTCTTAAATAGAATAAATGAATTGGTAGAGTAGGATGTATGGTGTAGATGTGTTCGGTGTTGTAGGTAGGATGTATGGTGTAGGTGTTGAGAGTGTTGTTGGTAGGATGTATGGTGTGGAGTGTGTTCGAGTGTTGTAGGTAGGATGTATGGTGTAGATGTGTTGAGTGTTGTTGGTAGGATGTATGGTGTAGATGTGTTAAAATTTGTTGTAGGTAGGATGTATGGTGTAGATGTGTTGGTGTTGTTGGTAGGATGTATGGTGTAGATGTGTTCAGTGTTGTTGGTAGGATGTATGAATTGTAGATGTGTCGTTAAAAATTTTATCCGATGCAACAAATAAAATTATTTTGAATTATTTTATAAATAAATAAAAAAATACAAATATTTTTATTGTTGTGGTTTCGGATAATGACCGCGTGGTGCAGCGAAAGGCGATTAAAAATCTTATCGAAATTACGATAAAATTATGTATTATTTTATAAATATAAAAAATACTAATATTTTATTGCCAATTGCCCGAGGAGCAATTTAATTGTAGGAGTTGGAGATGAAAAAAGCAATTGTGGGGGAATACCTGCTTTGTTCATTAGGGCGATACTTGTTCATTGGGAGGGTGGATTGAATAGTGATTGCACGGGAGGTGGGCAATAGCGGACTTGCTCTTATTCTACAGTACGCAATCACTGCGTTAAATTAGCCTACTTTAATTTTTCTTTGATTATTTGAGATAGTAAGTTCATATGCTTATTCTATTTTAGGGTCCATTTGATGGAGTGATCAATTCAAATTTAATTAATTAAGGTCAAATTGTTTGATTTTGGGTGTCTTAAAGAAATTTATGTTGTCCCAGCTTAGAAGTTTAAATTCATACGAGATGTATTTTGGAGTCACCCGGCTCTATTTTTAACGTACCATTTGGCGTTGGCGCCAAACACGTTGCGAAATATGTTCTAAATATAATTAGCTCTTAACAATTTAGTGAACGAGAACTTGGGCTACCAGCTGGCTGTAAGTCTTGGATCTGAAAATCCTATATTTGTACGTTGGTGAAATAGGATGATTGAATTAAATACTTAATTAAATAGCTAAGGTTAATGAGTAATGGTTTAAGGAGAATCAATGAATACCCAAAAGATTATTGGCCATTGAAAGTCCTATGTAAGTAGACACGCTATTTGGGAATCATATTTTTTTTTGTATGCAAAGTCGAGGTCCATTCAAACCACACCACACGTTCTCTTCTCAAGATACCAAAATCTACGAACATTTCAAACTCTATGTTTCTCTATAAAAATCCAACAATTTAGTATCAACCTTCACATACTTTGCATTCTAAATTACTTTCCCTACAGAAAAATGGCAACAAAATCCTGATTGCACTACTAGTAGTATTTGTAGCCGTCGCCGCAGCCTAACAAAGAATGTAACAGCCCAAAACTGTGGTTGTGCCTCCGACCTCTGTTTGTAGCCAATATGGTTACTGCGGCAGCAACGACGAAGTACTGCGGCCAGGGTTGTCAACAAGGACCCTGTACAGGTGGCGGTGGCACTACTGCACCTTCCCAAGCACGGCAACGGTGGCTCTGTGGCGGACATAGTCACGCCAGACTTCTTCAACGGAATCATTAACCAGGCTTCTTCAGACTGCGCCGGGAAGAACTTTTTACTCTCGCAATGGTTTTCTTGATGCTGTCAACTCGTATTCCGACTTTTTGGTAGGATCGGTTCTGCCGATGACTCCAGGCGTGAGAAATTGCAGCATTCTTTGCTCATATCACCCATGAGACTGGCCGTAAGTTCCTTTTCTCTCCTGTACATACAATATTGTACACTACACATGTATATCGATGGCATTCTCGTCTTACCTATATTGGCATAGAGATACTTATGTTGTCAGACTTTGAATTGAACGCGGCATTCAAAAGGTTTCGATCTAATTAATCTGGTGTTCGGATTCATCTCATCGGCTAACTTGAGAAGTTTAATAAATTGCTCACACTATTTAGAAAGAGAACACTGCTCTGCATCTATCACCGCGCGTATATATATGAGTGATAAAAAAGAGCAAGAAAAACATAAATCAATCAGCAGAAATTAACCTTTTTCTTTCATATCAGATTTTGCTACATAGAAAGAGATAAATCGTGTGGCACCTACTGCCGATACCACACGTACCCCTGACTATCCGTGCAACCTCAACAAACAATACTACGGGCGCGAGACCCTCCAACTAACATGGAACTACAACTATGGAGCTGCCGGAAACAGCATCGGTTTTGACGGCTAAACTCTCCGACTGTGGCCTCAGACCCTGCTGTTTGCATTTTAGAACTGCCTTGTGGTTTTGGATGAACAATGTCCTTATTTCTAAGTCAAAGGATTTGGAGCCACCACTCGAGCCATAAACGGCGACGTTGAATGTGATGGAAAATTACCTGACAGAGTTCAAGCTCGCAGAAGCTATTTTACAATGACTTCTGCAACCAACTTAATGTTAATCCTGGCGGCAATCTCTACTGCTAGATTAAAATTGGTTTACCAACTTGATCTTGTACTCAGCTTAAGTTCATTAATACTTCTTCTTTCTTCCATTACACGAAAATTTATTATTTGGAGAGTAGATAAAAAGTGCCTAAAAAAGAAATAAAGAAGGCCAATTGAAATATTTTATCTTGTAATTTCTGTTGATTGAGAATAATTTTTAATTTTCAGAGGGTTAGTCATAGATATTTCAATTCTTAGCTAATCCATTGCAGTCGATCATATATATCTATTAATTAATACACCATGATTTGGTAGGAATTATAGGGAAGCTAAATATATGGCTACTATACATATGTAAGAAGTAAAAAAAAAAAAAAAGAGGTATACATACCAGGCAGGATATATACGTGTGCCAATATCAGGAAATGGATTATATCTTGGTGACATCTTAAGAGGGATAATGAAAACCACAATGTATGTTACATCCATCCTTAAAAATATTGTATTTTATTCCCAAGTAGTAGCCAAGTGTGAAAATGCCCTTAGTGGCCACGTGTGTCCTAGTGGACAACTATTTTTCTACATTATTTGAATCTCGTACTTTTATGTACTTTTTGAGTAGTACACTTCACCATGAACGTGGCGTGAGCGGGATAATTTTTCGGACTTGTAACGGACAAGTTGCGATTTTTGGACAAAACCTTCTGTGCGGTATTTCTATTTTGTGGGAACATGCGCTGGTGGTTTCGGTAAACCAGGTGCTGCTGCACCTCTACTATTTTTATTTGTGTAATTGCACGCCTTGACTATTTGTTCATCTTTTGATTTTTTCAGCTTTAAATTGGGCCGGCTCCCCGATTGTGGAAATTCACCACGCCTCTCTTGCCTATTCTACTGCAATACTGTCTCCCGACATATCCCCAAAATCTTGCTTAGTGATTTCTGCAGAAGCCAAAAGACTTTGCGAGAAAATCACACACACACACATACTCCATTTGCTCAAGGACACCCTCGAGGCACACAACACCACCCCATTCTCGGTCTTCTTGCAACCAAACTCAAACTCAAGTTCATTCTCACCATCTTAGGACCAAGAAACTCGAGGCCGCGTGCTTTCGAGAAATCATGAAACTAGTGACGAGGAAATGCGGAAAATTTCTGAAGCGGTTTTCCGCGATTTTTTTCTCGGCCGAAGAGAACTTCGTTGATTTGGACCTCGAATCAACCCAAATTCATCACCAAACATCATGGGAACCTTGGGAATCCAACCAGGCACGCGAGGTGAAGAAGAAATCGAGCGGAAGCAGCTGACGTTGACTTTTGGCTAGGTTCTTTCGAGCCATTTCCCGGCCACTTCGAGCCACCTTTTGAGGTGTTGGTAAGCAAATTCGAACTCTACTCGTTTCTAGCTTCATTTTTGATATATAGATTGTAAGAAATTGGCCTAGAAATGAAGTTACAAAGTTTTTAAAGTTTAGGCGGCCAGGCGCGCGTGTTGGCCGAGGAGTAGCCCGAGGGATGGCCAGGCGGCGTCCAAGCGATGACGTCCAGCAAACTTGACCAGACTGGCCTGCTTGCAGCGTCAGCGATAGTCGGCCGGTGAGCAGCGATGCTCCGAAGTGGAGTCAAGCGTTGACCGTTGACGGTGGCCGGGTGGCCGCTCGTGGCGGCATTGTGGATCAGCCGCTCGTGGCGCGTGGAGCATCATTTTCAATTTCCATATTGGAGGGAGAGCTCGTGACGACGCGTACTACCTAGGGGTGGTGCGTATGGTAATTTTTCAGTGTTTTGGACCTCCAATTCAAAGCAAACAAGGAGATTTCGAGTTGTTTCCTTATTTAATTTGGAATAGACTTGTCTAATGATTAGTATAGTGAATTCCCATATAGGTGTCTACGAGGAGCTGTCTCGAGGAGCGCAGGTACGGCTTGACTACAACCCGACGACATACCGGTGAGTGGGCCCTTTCCTTATTAAATTATTATTATTTCTAGTATGTGTTTAAATGTGATTTTTATAACTTGTATAGCATGCCTGTTTTATTAAATTTGATCAATGTTAGCATATTATGATGTGTTTAATCATCCTTTTAGCGTATTTGAATAAATATTTGGCGTAATACATGCGTTTTTAAGGGCCCCCATTACTTATCACGCATATTGCGGTGTTAGCATTGTCCGGCGAGGACCGACTTCACGTGTATGTTCTGCACTTGCCGGAAACACGCTCACTTTGGATCCATTGTAGGTGCCCGGCAGTGGAATTTGCCTTGGCAGCTCGAACTCGTTAATGATCTTGCTCAAGCGCCTTGACTTCACGTGCATGTAGTGCTAGAGCGTAAGTATAACACCCAGCACAATCATGTAGCTACTTCTTGCATGACTTGTGTGCTGATTATGCGATAAATAATGTGATGTTTTATCTTGTTGTTATTGATTTTACCCGTATCCTTATGGTAGCGATCCCCAATTATTGAGATTTGAATATTATTGTTAGTAAACTTATATTTTGGCAAACTACGGAGTTCTGAGGGTTATTACCCAAACTTTGGAAAGGTTTTACAAAGCGATTACTTGGCCTCACCTTTGTTTTTTGCCCCTCCAGGTCCTATAGAAATTAGTTGGCGGACGAGTTTGGTGGGTGTTGCTAATATTACACACCTCAGGTGGAAGTATGTTATTTCACTTCGAGTTGTGTTTACATATCCATCCTACGAGATGAGAATATTCTTTTAATTTAACTACATCCTAGCTCTACGATATTATGTGTAATAATGGGTCTTATCCCACACTACACTTCCGCACTATTTTACTCAGAATTATCGCAAAATTCATTTTTATTCCACTGATTAATTTCTCGAATTATTTCATCATGACTTCGTCACTCCTCGGAGACTGACGGTCGGCCACGCCTCGATATCGGCGTCCACCTAGATATTCGAGGTCGGGATGTGTCAATGTAAGTGTAGTATAAAACTAGAAATAAATTAAAACTAAAGTCTATTTTGAAATTAAATTCAAAATAGAATACACAATGCGAGGGCCCAAAGTGCGACGTAGTCTCAAAGCATAGTAAAAGTGCGTTAATAATATGAATATTCACATCTTCTTCTTCTTCTTCCTTTGTCTGCAAACTTCACCAAGCCGTGGCCAATCTTGGCTTTTGGCTTCACCATTTTCCTCCTGAAACAAACCCAAGCGCAGCTACATCACCATGAACTTCTGCTGACAATCTTTTGGGTACATGACGGAATCCCGGTGTGAACAAGCAAATTACTCAAGCCACCCCGTGAAGCGAGTTTTAATTCCCTTCGGTTTCCTTGAACAACTTTTTCACCATTTCTAACCCTTCTTTGGTGCTCAAACTAGTCAACTGGAGGTGACTTTGTGAACCCAGTTGGGCCGCACTTTTCCCGAGATTAGGAAATCTAATCTAAATAGGCGTGTTGTCTTGTTGGGCGTTGGACTGACTACTCCAATTTCATGCATATCAAAATAAAACAAGAAAGAGTTACTTCAAAGTAAAGAAGAGCTTATGCTCTTTTACAACATTGATCATATCAAATTACAACCAAAATCTAATCTACACATTCCCATGGTTCAAACAAATTTGAGACGGCCTTTCACATAGCTCAATTATCGTAGGCTTGGGTTCATAATCACCCTTTCTTTAATTAATTAACGCTTTAACTAATTAAACATGAATGCAACATTTTCATTTGGTTTTTTGTATCCATAGAATTGATTTAAATGGAGCTAAATGAAATGAAAATCAATTCTCATTTAAAGAGAGACAAAACCATTTTGTTCTTAACTAATTTGGGCCAAATGCAACAACCTCAACTATTGGGCCATGGTAAAAACATAAACTTTTGGGGGTCACTTTGTAAAAACAGATAAGTCCAATACTTCATGTAATTACAACTAGAACCCAAAGATTTCAACAAACACAAAAACTTCATTTAAGGAACAAAACAATTTGTCCTTTAGTGATTTTGGGCTTTCTGCAAAAACGTAAACTTTCGGGTCATAATGCAAATACACAAAAGTATTAAAACTTTATGTAATTGCATAAAAAGCTAAAAATACCCCCACTTATTGGGGTGGCGGTTTTAATTGAAAAAGGAAGTGGGATTTAGGGAGAGACAAGGTATGGGTTGAATAGTTTGATTGGTAAGGTTGAAAAATTGATTGGTATGGGTTGTAAGAAAAGAGGTAAGGTGTTGCCAATTTTAAAACAAAATTTTCCATCGCAATCCAGCCACAAGCAAAACTTTTGTAAAACAACAAACAATTTGAATCAAACCGCAAGAAGCTTTTGTTCTTGCCAAGGAACATTTCAAGAACAATGAAGAACATCCATGAAAACAGCACATAAGAGTTCCATGAACATTTTCACCCAAAAACACACCCCCAAAAACTCTCAAACTTAAGGGAAATAACATATTACCATACTAGGGCACTTAGGGTTCCTAATGTCCTTTAAAACCATTTTAACAAGACAAACAAGAACCCAAAAATCCAACCTTGCTGGATTTGGCCGAATTTCCCAAAAAACATGGCACCAAATTTTAGCTCCAAAATTCATGCTCATATGAACTACATCTACAACATTTGAGATGGCAAATTTTCCAACAAAATTTACATTCAAAGAAGCAGAATAAAGCTTGTAACAATTACAACATTCAAATCACCCAAACTATGAAATCACAAAACCCAAAGGATTCACCAATCTACTAGACCTAGGCTTTGATACGCGAAGGGAAATTTCGGAAAAACCAAGTTTATTTGAGCAACATCTATAGCATGCAATTAACAATTAAAGGCGGAATCATGCTTGTATGCATCAAAAACAAAACTACCCAAGGAATTCAAAGCCTAGTAGATGTGAACCATGACTCAATTGAGTTGAGAAATCACATACCTTTGTTGATTCCTCTTTGCATAAGCAAAGCGGCTAATCACGCAAGGAGAGGGCCTTCATTCTTTAGCAGAGGATTACTCCAAGTTCCCAAAGTTGAGAACCTCTAATTTTCGCACCAAGGAGAGCCTTGATGAGAAGATGAGTGCCCTAGAGGGAGTGAGATTGCTAGCTATTTTCCTCTAGGAGTAGCCGGCCTCTTTAGAAGAAGCTTTTGATTCTCATCTTTTCTCCAAAAAGAAACCGTAATGTTGAAATGCTATAAAGTTGCCTTTATGGCACACCACATGTAGTGGCAAACTTGCAATTAAAAGCAAGTTCACTACACATTCTCTAAATGGCCGGCCATATGGGTTCATTGGGCTGTTTGGGCCCCTTATGTTTCATTAGTCATTAAGTTGTCATACAACTTAAGTCAATGGAAGCTTGACGTTCGAAGCCCATTGGGCCTTGAGCCCAAAACTAACAGGGTCTATACTTAGGAACTTATTCGTTTGATTAATTAACATATTAATTAATCCTTGCCATAAATAATTAAACCATTTAATTATCCTTACTCATCTCCATTATTTCAACAATCTCTACCTTACGATTATGCGATCCATTAGTTCTTTTAGCGAGGGCGGTGGATGATTAGAACTCTTTCAAATCAATTGTGAATTGAAACATACTTTCAATTCTCCCTTTAGTGATTATACACCTTTAGGGCTTCCACAAACCATGAGTGACACCTAGCGTGTGTCATAGCTGCAAACTAATCGGAAGAGGTGGAGAACCTATTGATTTAGGATTGCAATGCAACTTACGGTCTTTCTCTAATACAATACGATCACATTGTTGTTTGGTTTTTGATAGTTTATTCATGTCTACTATCAATGTGATTCCATTACTTATATGATTACATTGAATATGATTTGGAGCGACTTCCTAAATCTCATTCATACTCGGCGAGAAGATTCTTAATCATATCATGGAGAGTATTCTCTAAAGCGGTTTTGAGTTAGAGATCCTTGTTGCGCATTCACTTGCCTCCCATGGCTAAGTATTTAACCCCAACTTATGCGTGGACACCCTCGATGGGGTGACTTTGACATAGAAGATCAAAGATCAAGGACCTAACCCGCGAGACAACTACTTGATGCCTCGGGTCGAAGGACTCTGCTTTTTGCATTATCCCAACCATGAGTTCTCATGTGACATGAGTATGAGAACTCCTCGTTGATCGTGTTCGATGGACTCATTCTATGCGAGCACCCCTGCATGCTTATCTTGGTGTCGAGTTACACCAATGACTCGGGAACTAGTCACTCTCCACGAGAAGATATAACAACGTCTTGATCTTAGCGGTTTTATTTAATGTCCAATTGGCAATCTATGATTAGGAGCGTTTAGGATATGTCTCATGAATGAGAATGGTCTCATGAACCTAACTTGTTTAGATTACATTCTCTTAAGCACATATTCCATTGGACTTATTGTTTAAGCATATAACATTTTATATGAGACTACTTTAAACAATAATCTTTGCCCTTTTTATATTAAACTAAATTAGTTTAACAGTTGAAATGTCAGTAAGTATCTCATCACTCAATTAGTTTTAAAACACATTTCCAAACAACTCAACGGATGGTTTGTCTTCTTGTGAAGGCTGAAGATAGCTCAACTAGCTGTATAAGATTGCAAAAGGTCTTATTTGCTTTTAGAATAGATCTAGGAATTAAACTTGTTGTGGTTAATTTTGCATGAACTTTATTTTACACTATTAGGTACTTGGACTCCTAGAGTCCCACTGTTTTAACCGAGTTAGGGGTTTCTAGCAACAAATTGTTGTGTGATCTTTTGATATATGTCTTGCTTGCTTAGATCATTGCTAATACTACATGCTCGTTTCATGTTTATACGATTTGTGAACAAGCTTGAGTGTGTGATCGTTGATGTTAAACTTAAACTAGGTAGAGTTTGAGTAGGTGTGTTCTCTAGTCAATTAAGTTTCATTCATACTATTATGTTTTAATGATTAACAAACTTGTAACTAGTTGACTAGTTCCTTCGACTGATCATTTGTACAGAATTTTTGTTTATTGTAGGTTATTCCGCTGGTACCAATTTAGGTTTCTCATAAAAAAATATACAAAGTGCAATGATAGATAGTGAGGATTTAAATGTGAGGAGAAAATATTGTACATACTACATAAATGCATGCTTTTCCTTTTCGGTAGTATGCAGGTGAGATTGTACTATTTTTGGTGAGTTGCTATCCCAAAACAAAATCTCTCTCTCTCTCTCTCTCTCTCTCTCACAGTATGTGCACGATTCACATCGTCCTGATGCCGATGAACCGGCCCATCAAGGGTCTGCACAGCATTCCCTCGACGAGATGTTGAGAACCATACACCCTTGGATGTGAAACTAGCCTCAGAGTCCCCTCGGCGAAGATTTGACCAACGGGGATGAAGCTTTTGGTGCGATCATGCAGGAGTTTAGCCTCGAAATCACCACCTTTGTCTTCCTCAAGTCCCTAGATTGAAAACCAAGGAAGAAAGCGAGGAACTTGTTCGAGCGTTAAAACAACAAGATCGAAGTCTTACAATGGCCGTGGACTTTCAAGGGAAATACATGTCATTTCCTGGCCTTTTTCGACCAAACAAAAAGGTATCTTGTCATTCTACTCATCTCTGTCTTCATTTCGACATAAAGAACGTGAAATTTGGTGAGAAATGAATATGAGGCGTTTGAGAATTTTCCAGCAGCAACGCTTTCCGACTGGTGCGGATGGCGGCGGTGGTCGGCGACGGATCTCAGACAGCTTGAGCCTAGGAGATAGAAAATATTCCTCAAGAATATTTCGTTAACATTAAGCGTTGATTCCTAGAATATTTCGTTAATTCTTAGAACATTTCATTAATTCTAACGGCATTAGCGTGACTGTTGATTTTGGCCAGTTAGTCACAACCTTGCGTGTGTGCCTGCAGCGTGTTGTGTGTGAGCTGTTGGCGAGTGTGCCGGGATCTCTCTTCAATTCCTTCGACACGGGCGACTCGTAACAATGCATACTACCCGTATTGACAATACGTGTGGTATTTTTCGGGAGCATTTATAACCTCTGATTTGAGCAAACAATGAATAAGTAATGTTTACATTAGTTTAATTTGAAATCTTTATGAGTTTAATCATTACTAGCAGTGATATCTCCTTATGGTGAGACTTATCAGGAAAGGATTACGAGGGCTATCCGGGGCGAGGGGAGGCTTTGCCACTGCATTTAAGTAGTGAGTGGGTCTTTGTTTTAGTATATATATTGTTATGTATGATTTTTCATGCTTTCATTAATATACTAAGCATGACTTATATAATATATGATTGTTGGAGGTAGAACAACTATATTATGTTGCCATACACAATTTTCTTGTTCATCGTGTGTAGAAGACCCGGTGTTATTACTCAACCCTAGGGCCGAGGACTAGTTTTGAAGTTTGAAAGGGAAGTTCACACCGATCTTAAGCTATGCAACTTTGGATCCATTAGCAGAGTACTAGCTTGTTCTATGTTGCACTAGGCAACTATATTTCAGTGTGATGCGCCACTGCTTGTGAGCGATTAACATTATGACTCTCATCAGCGCTGAAGTACTTGCGTGTCTGTTATATTCTTTGTCCTCATAGATTATCTACTTGGGCTTGAGTGTTTACATATGGATGAGCATTCAATCTTGTTTTACGAGCAATCTAATCTTGTTTTACACATTGATTTTTCGGGGAATTGCTAAAGTACTACTTGTATAGTATTTTTAAGGATTGTACGAAGAAATTATGATGTATTTTAAAGGAAACTATCTCGTGTTTTATAGCAAGGGAGTTATTACTATTTTGAAAACAAAGGAGTTTTACCAAACTTTACTTTTTAACCCACTCACCTTTTATATTTTTCGCTCCTCAGGAACAGTAGTGGGCTTGAGTACCCGATTGAGACAAGGCGCACCCTTCGATTGATTGGTGGTTCTAGCGACTTTCGAGAATAAGTAGGATTCGGTTCTATCTTTATGTTTTGTAATATCCATCCTCACGAGAGTGTGAATATTTGTACTACTATTTACTATACTTTGGTATTATACATCTATAATAATGGGTTTACCCATCCTTTGCAAACTCTACTTCCGCTTTCTACTCTAAATTTAATCACTTGCATAATTTGGCTTCGTCACTTAATGCGTGTCGACCATCACTTCTCGGCCCCTGGCTTCTTGGGATTGGTGTCAAATTTCAACGAAGGCGAGCGACGAGCGACTTTCCAAAG
Organism: Gillenia trifoliata; assembly: GCA_018257905.1. NCBI lineage: Eukaryota > Viridiplantae > Streptophyta > Magnoliopsida > Rosales > Rosaceae > Gillenia > Gillenia trifoliata. The sequence goes on from CM031083.1 coordinate 26,750,806, forward strand.
GGCAAGCAAAAGAAGAAAATTGAGAGAGGGGTTATAAAATATCCTTTGATTTTTCTCTCTTTCTTGTGTGGAAAACAAAGTACTTCTAGGTTTATTTATGAGAAAAGCAAATCTTAAGCGCCTTTGGATTCCATCACCCTACAGATTTTTGCTTTAAGTCGAAGCTCATAATCTAGTAGACAAGGAAAGTATTTTTTTAGGCGGTCCCTCGGCGAGGTTACACTGTTGCCTCACACAACAACACAACGGTGTGGGGGTGTGTTGTTTGTGGAGCGAAAATAATCAGGAAGATTATTGGGTGACCAGCATGGACAAATATTCTTTTTTGTGAAACTAACCTTACTAAATGTGCAAAATTACACACCAGCACTCATGCATGAAGACTCCCGGAGCGGTGACTACGATTCTTCAAGCCTCGCTACCCTGGGGAGGCGGAGGTAAATGCAAGAAATTAAGGAGAGATTAATTACTAAATTTCCTCGTTAATTGTTTCCCTATTTGAAGACCAATTCCTTTATTCAAGAATCACTCACATCCCTATTTAATTAGGATTCTCTGGGATAATTCAAGATAATATCTTTGACAATTTTATCTCCATCCATCTATAGATGACAATCGTTGGTCAGCGGGAAGTCAGCATGTGGTGCTGATCACCTACACCCCATGGCCGACCACCTCCTCTTATAAATACCTCAGCTCTACATCTGCATTTTTTGGTAGCTTTGCTACCCAATCCAAACCCTAATGTTTCTTTTGCGAAGAAATTGACTTAGGCATCGGAGATTTATTGACCAAACCCCACCTATGTGATGCGCATGGTCTTGGCCTTGATCAAAGGTATTTAATTGTTTTACAAGTGTAGATTCGTCAAATTATGAATTTTATGCATGGACAAATATATTATTAGTTGGATACACACAATAATTACTCACGTCTTTTTCAACCAAGGCTAAAGCCGTCAATTTCCCCGAAAACTAAAACCGGATAGATCATAGATGGGCTTCAGTGGACGGGCCTGGTTCAGAAAGCCGCCGAATCAACAACTCCCAGAAGAAAATCACAAAGCCGAAAGATTTCAGAAAAAAGTGGTGATTGAGAAAGAAGGAGAAGTAATCTCAGCATCCTGTTGAATCCTATCTATAAATTTGCAGCATTTCAACTGAGTTCTCCTCAGAATGGCCACAAAATCGCAGATATTTACAGGATTGACCATGGCTTCGACGCCTGCTCTTCGTTCCAAGCTTCTTCTTCAGAAGCTCCAACAGTCTCGCCATGCTCAGAAAACCTCCCGACTTCCTTCTTCAATGGCGGAGGTGTGTGCCTTTTTGCTTGACTGAAGTTTTTCAGTAAATGGGTATCTTTTAGATTTTCAATTGGACTCCAATATCTGCCTCTTGGTTGTTATTCTGTGTTTTGCGTCTGATTTTTTCAACTTGCTTTGAATGTTTTGAGACTTGTTTATTGGTTGGTTGGCAATCCAAGTAGTTTGTATTGAGCTTAGAATTGTGGGTTTCTTTGCTTCTGGGCGGCTAGCTTTTGAGTGGGGAATGAGGGGAAACATTTTCATGAGAGGAGTGAGTGTGTTTTCAAATGTTTCATGTTGCTAGTGGGGGAAATAGGGGGAGAGAATTAGATTTTGAAAAGACAATTGGGTTTGGAGTTTGCTTTGGGCCTGTTTGGAAGTTCTTTTAGAGTAGCACAGAAAGCGTTTTCTGATAACCAAGCGGTTCTGACAATGTGTGGCAGAGACAAGCACTTGGAAGAGGTGCTTTTTTCAGAAGATGCTTTTTCCTGGAAGCATGGCATTTGATTGTATATATTTCGACGTTCTTCTAATTGACTCTTATAAAAGAAGTGCTTTCTAGAAGCATTTAATCAGGCCCTTTGTATATTTGGCTTCCACTTCTTTATATAGTTTGTTCGTTTCATTATGTGTCCAATTGCTACTTCATTTAGTCTCATTCCGCACTCCATCCATCGGAAAGCATTAGCTTGAACTGTTTAGTAATTTCTGATTGAAAAAGAGCTGGTTAGAAATTCTCAGGTGAGACTCATGCAAGAACAATATAAGCATGACATAGATATTCTTGCTCCATCTCTTCTCAAAAAAAATATTCTTGCTCCATCTCAATTTCTCGTCGAGTTTAAAAGCGGCGTTGGATTTGATGACAACATGGAAGTAGCCGATCCTGATAACAAAAGACAAGCATGCCTGTGTTTGTGAAATAACTTTCATAGTAAAATAAACATCTTACTAGCAACACTACTGTCATGGAAACATCTGAAAAGTAGGTTATTTTAACTAGATTTCTCCAAAAGTTAGAAACTAACCTTTATCCCCTCTAGGGATTAGTTTAAATGGGAGCTGTTGCTGGCACTCCAAAAAAACCTTCCTACATTCTCTGTAGTGAAAAGATGAGGATGGGAGGAGTGCAAAGCGACTATTTTGAAGTGCTAATAACAATTCCCAAAACTAAATGATAAATAGATATATTTTTAATTGATGGTCAAGCTCAAAAGAACGTGTACAAATTTATTTATCTGATAGAAAAAAATTTACATTTTCAAGTTAGAATGAGATTGATTTTTAAAGGATATAACCTTGTCTCTTCAAAAAGGATATAAGGTTCTATGAGATCAGTGATATGGCGTATGTCCAGGTAGCATAAGTGAAAACTATTTACAAAGGCAAACAGTACCGCTGCAAATCTGAGTCAAACAAGGTCCCATTTGCCAAAATCTTAATAATGTAATACTAGAAAAATGCCTTTTATCCAATTAAATCATACTATTTGCTTTTGGATATGATTGTCTCTCTCTACTGTAAACAGCTTGAAGAAGTCTAAGAATATGCTGGAGTTTAGTAAAGTTTTACTTTTATTGATTTCAAATTCATTCTTAATCCTGATTTTTATTAGCTAAAATAAAGTAAAATATTATATGTTTATGCATTTAAATATTTTTATTTTATTTTTATTTTATTTAAAAAAAACTTATCTAAATGCAAGTGCAATTGACTAAATTTCTGTCCTCCGTTCAATTTTATTGTTGGATTTGTGCATGTCTGTTGTAATTGAGGATGTCTTGTTTCTCTTCGTGAGTCCTGTTTGTTGTGTGCATACTTTGACTTAATGATATAAACATTACTTATGCATAGAAGTAAAAGGTGGACAACAATTAAGGTCTGTAAGCAATGCATTTTGCACAACCTGTTGTGGAGTTTCACAATAACCTTGAATCCTAATATTTTTAGGTTTTGTTTTTTTGTTCTAGTATCTGTTCAACTTAATTTTACCGGAAATCACCTAAAAATACGTATTAAATCTCCAAACACATTTATTTTATGTTCAGTGGGGACTCTAAAAGTTAGTGATTAGGGTTGCTCCTTCTGGTGAGCCACATTATTCACAGACAGCGTGGAGGGCTCTTTGGTGCTCGTGTGAACCTATTTGACAGGTTTGCTAGAGTTGTCAAGGTGATATCTTATGAATGATTACTGTATTCACATAATAAATAATGCGATGGTCTTATTATAACTGATTGTACCTTTTTCGTCTTACATTAATTCTATTAATTTAGTCTATGCAAATGCATTATTAAGTACATGAAGATCCTGAGAAAATCTTAGAGCAAGCAGTTCTTGGAAATGAATGACTTGACAAAGATGCGTCAGGCCACAGCACAGTGGCCTCATGTTCCCAAAACTTTTATTCTTTTTCTTTATTCTTTTCTTCCGCTTATTGCAATTTTTGAAAAATCTCCCACGATCGACTCATTTTATTGTCTTCTACGATGTTTTGTAGTTTTCTCATTCTCTTTGCGAATTTTGGCACCTTTTCTTTTGCATTTGTTTTTATATCTTTTAGTTTTCAAATAACCCTATTTCATCGTAGATGAAACAAGCTGAAAACAACTTGGGTATATCATCCATGAATAGCTACTGTGGTAGCTCTAGATATAGTGGATATCTTATAATTTTCTCTTCTATGCATTGCTCTTGTTTAAATGATCTCGATTATGCGGCTTTAATGTTCATCTAGCATTGATATTCTCTCTCTCTCTCTCTCTCTCTGAGTGAAGGTGTTGGCATCTCAAGCGAATGGAGAATAAGTACAAAGCTGCTGAACAAGCTTCTGAGGACTGGTAATATGGATGTGTTGATATCGTATTGTCTCAAATCAAGTGGTGAGTAATTTTGAAAATTATGGTGTATGTTAATATAGGTACCGCAAAGCACGAGGTGGCTCTTCAAAAAGGAGAGGACAGATCTTTGCACGTGAAGCTTTTTGAAGAGGCGTAAATCTTTGCTGTAAGTCTAATTGGTTGTATAAGTTTATTATGCTTCTACTTTTTTTTTCTTGCTTATTTTATATTGGTATTTCTAATTTTGAGAAATGTGTGTCATTATTAAGGAAAACTTATATTTGGAGTGTTTAGAGAAAATTAAGCTCTAATGCCAACAATTAAAATATTACCTTGTTACTAACGAACTAGTTTTCTTTCTCATCGTCAGGGTGCCAAGTTTCATTGCATTATTGTCTTTATATGTTTTCAGGATAATGCTAATACTTTGAAATCTCAGCTTGATCAACAAAAGCTGTTGTTGATAATCTTGTGTCCAATACCTGATTAGCCAATTTACTGTATTTTTTTGCTCATAGTGAGTTCTTCAATGATACCTAAATTACATTTATTTTTGTGTAGAAAAAATCCGTCAATTATATTCTATGAAATCTATTTTGTGTAGCTTTTTAAGAGAGCAAGATACAGGAGGCAAGGTCGAAAAAGATACCCTCAAAGCACGTCCAACCAAAATCTGCAAAGTTAGTTTATTCTACCTTGCTTTCTCACTTTCCTTTCTTTCCAAGTCTGTTATCTCTCTGTTGTTTTTCATTCAAAGGAAGTTCAGTTCAATTTCTGGGTCAATAGAGTCTGGTATCTCTTACTGTTGCTGGTAATTGCTGGTATGCTGTTGCTTCAGGACTGCAACTAAAGTGAGTGAGATGGTGGGAATGTCAATACAAGTAGTGCTCTTTCAGCTTTTGATAAAATGGAAGAAAGGTAAGGCAGCTGTCAATTATGGAAATACTTTATGATTTGTTCAACCTCCATTCTGCATTTCCATTTTGAAGGCCGAGTCTCCGCGTTTGGCCGAGGAAATCTTTGGATGCTCAGTCCAACCAGCCTAAAATGGCTGCCAAATCCAGAAAATATAATTTCAAAATTTAACTGATTATGCGTATGGAATACCTCTCTGGACTCTACTGGACTTAATTATTTGGGGGTAGAGTCTGCTTCAAAATCTACTGAGAGAAAGTTCATCATTGTACTTTTGTATGTGCTTTAGCATTCATGTGCCCAATCCATGGTTGGCAAGCATGTGATGTGTCAAGTTTAAAATAGTTGATCTTTCACATTTCATACAAAGATGCATTTCACAATTCGTTAATCAGTATTACAACTTACAACTACCAACAGATTGTTTGGTTTTTTGAAAAATATTGTTTCGTCTATTTCACATCCTCCCAGTCACCTGATTGAACATGTTAGATATGTTTCGGTAAATATGTAAAATTTGAGATGAAATCAGACTTTGTGTCATCAACATAAAGTTTTCCAGGAGAATTTTTAAAGTCTGATTGGATGTAAGAAACTAGAAATTGTTCATCTCTTCCTTGTAAAGATTGGGATATGAAGTGATGTTGGGCCGATGGTGTGAACGCTGCCTAATATTTGTAAAGCGAGAAAAGAAACCTGCCTGGTATTTGTTTGTGACTACAATCTTTCTGATCACTTGCCTATGTTTGTTCTTTCACCACCCGTGGCACAAATTCCTGGAGCGTTTTTGCTCTTCCCAAATTGCCAAGCCCTTTAAATGTCATCTCATTTTCTTTTGCATTTACAAAGGCTGCTTATTTCTACTCTCTACAGTGCAAGAATTTCTGTTACTGTAATTGCATTGTGGCCTCACTGCTTCCACCTAGAAAATAATTTTTCTTGATAATCAGTTGTAGCATCTTTTTTGTTAGTATACAAAGAAAACCATGAATATGTAAGCAAAATCATTTTAGCTATCAGCACTTTTGATTCAGTTAATTAATTAAATATAAAGGTATCCTTCCTGCCTTACGGCTTGAGATTATCAGCCATTTTCCTGTTATTATGGATGTTTGCAGTAGATGACTTTAGAACACTTTTAAAGTTGATTGACTTTTAGTCACGCATTTGTCGCGCATTACATATTGATTGTCTATCTTTGATTACACACACACACACACACACACATACACACACACACACAACATACATTAATTTCTCTTCCTTTTTCATCTGAATAGTCTTAGCAATGGAATCCCAAGCAGAAGCTCTTGGTCAGTTAACTACAGATGATCTGGAAGGAAAGAGTAACACTATTATCTTGCCTTATTTATGCCCCATGTCATGTTAGATCTTGTGTTTCTACAACTCTATCTGATCCTCCAGATTGATAAGAACAGGGGAGGAAGGCGGGATGGAAATCCAGAACTTATGTTGAAAAATATGGCTGATGGAAACAAGTCAAATAATGAACTCAATAAACTGTTTGAAGTAGTGGCAAAATTCCTGCCATTTTAGTAAAGTATCCATCTTATTTGGTGGTTGGAGCGGACGTAAATACATACTTAAGTAACATGAATATCCTACATACTAAGTACCTGCTTATTATTTGGTGGTTGGAATTTCTTAACGGACGTAAATACATACTAACATGGATGTCATGCATACCCTACATACCTAATGTTTAGATGTTCGCCACATTGAAGCTCGAGATAGTGCTCAAAACAATAGCTCAAAAACTATTTTGCAGGTGCCATTACCATACAGAAGTATCGATGTATAAGAGTACAAGGATTTTTGTTGATTTGATATTCTTTAAGAATGGCAGGCTTGTCGGTTATTAAGTTCCTTATATTTGTCGGGCGATTTCCCTGTGGTTACGGGTTAGGTATTACCAATTTACCATGGTATAAAAACCTTTGTGTTCTAAAACTATTGTGTTGGAAACAGCATTTTTAGTTTTCCCAAGGCCTCTTCTATTATGCTTGTGCTTGCTTTAGAGGCTTTGTACATGAGAAATTAGCAAGGTAAGGAAGTTGTTAAAAGTGCAACATTAGTTTACATTGTTGCCTCTCTTTCCCATTTGTTTAAACTTTTGGACTATTGGGGACTTCTCCATTATTGATGTCTAAATGGTGTTCAACTTTGGAAGTATCCATTTTTAGCCATTAATAAAAATAAGAAGTTTTGATTTTTGTGCAACTTCCCATTCCTCTAAATTCTCCCTCTAGTTTGTTTGATTATGACACCTAGAAACTAGAATAAGTATTCAAATCCAGATTAGAGTTGCCAAAGATTGAAGAATAATAAAAAGAAGATGGATCAAACTGTTGTGAATATTGCGTTTATGAATGGGAAAAGCGAGGAGCAAAACTTAGGGAACCGAAAACAAAATAACCAAGATAAATAACACCAAGAGTTAACGTGGTTTGGCTATATGTGCCTACGTCCACGGGGCAGCAACAACAATCTTGTTGGTGTTAAAGTATTTTAGCTGAAACATATTGTCTTTTAGTTTTAAGTTGTGTATTAATTAGAGCCCTTAGTTACAGGTCAAATGGATGCTCCTGGGTACTTATTAGCCAACTATCTCATAGGATAGTTATTCTCTTTTATGCGTATGCATAGCGGTAATATTCCGTTTGCGAGTGAGTAAGGTAATGAAGTCATGCTAGGCGTGCTCATTCTCTATGTGTAAAAACCCTCTGCGAAAATCTAAATACAATTTCCTCATTCCTTCAAAATAAGAAAACCACCATTTCGTTTGAATAATTACATAAAAACTCAGGATCGAACATGGCCTCGGAGCCGAGGTTGCATCATCGGCAAGCGGCGTGAATGCGGCTGAAGTGCGAGACGAACTCTAAGCGATTATTAGAGCCGTTGTTGAAGAATCTCGGAGAAAGAAGCCTGAGATCTTGAATCGGAGTCTCATATGGTAATTAGTGGAGTGAGCCCCGATTTTAGCGGTCGGATGAAGACAATATTTTGATTGCATGAGCTGCAGGATATTGTCGAGGGGGGTTTTAAACTACTCGAGAAAGGATGAAGGACTACATTTGAAGCTGAAACAGGCTGGTGAGGGAGAATATTGTCAAGATCTGCGAGAAGGCACTTGGAATCATACAAGCGGCGGTTTCGATCGGCCCCGGTTTTTTTAGAGAATCGCCATCCAAGAAGCGCACGCAGCTTAGGTGTCACGAGCGAGGAATTTGTGGGAGATAAGCAGTGCAGTGTGAATTTCAAGGCTGCGGCTGATTTTGAGAATATACTCGAATGGGTGAAAATGAAGCTTTCTGCATGCTTAGTTAGACTATTTGATCGATTAGTCAAATGAGAAGTTATGGAGAAATTGAAAGTAGTAATCAAGGATTGTTCAAAAGCTATTTATAAACTTGCCTAGATCATATGGCAGTATTGCCTCTGTCATTGAGAATACTAAAGATCTAGACCTTTGTGGATGTACAAGATATTGCTATTCTAAAGGGATATGAACACGAATTGGTAGGCATGATGAGGCTCTTGCGAGAAGGCATTTGTTGGTCTCAATATCACTCCAAAGCAAAATAAATATAATGGAAATCGGGGTTCAAATCACGGAAGGAATTGGAAGTCAAAGTGGAAGAAGGGTGATAATAAACACCAAATCAAGGCTGGAAAAGGCTGCGAGTGTCTCTGAAGGAAGTAAGAATCCCTGTATATCTTGTGATAAAGTACATTTTGGTGAATGTTGGTTCAAAGATAAGCCTAGATGTCATGCGTCATAGGCGGGGCATTTTGCAAAGATTGCGAGTGGAAAGAAAGTAATTGACATGCAAATTTTGTAAAATCAAGTCAATGACACTCCTACAATGTTTATGTACGCAATAATGCTCTTTGTGAAGAAATGTGAAGATATTTGGTATGTAGGCAGTGGGTGTAGCAACCATATATTTGGAAGGGGAGGATTTGGCGATTGATATTGATAGAATTATGTACTAAGGTTGAAATGGGCCTTTGGTCAGCTTGTTGAAGTCACCAGGGCAGGAAGCTTGTTGGTTGAAACCAAAATGGGAGAAGAAGATATATCAAGTGATGCTGGTTCCAGGTAACAAGAAAATCTGCTTAGTGTTGGGCAGATGGAACATGGTTATTTTGTCGTATTTGGAGTACCACGGCTAAGATATATGATGATGGCACTATGTCAAACTTAGTTGCTAAGATACCAATGGAAGGGAAACGAGGGAAGCTCCTTTGAAATTTCAACTTTGAGATGCGATTGCACTAAAAGCTAGTGTATGTGGAGTCTTCTGTGTCACAGTATAGGAGACTAGGACATTTGAATCTTAGTAGTCTAAAGCAACTCAAGATCATGATAAGGCTGCACTGAACTCAAGATGACGGATGAGATATGTGAAGGATGTGTTTTTGGAAGCAACTATAGAATGCATTTCCAAAGGAAGCATCATGGAGAGCATCTCTTCCTCACAGAACTTATTCACTCGGACATTTGTGGACCTATGCAAGCTGTAACCATGGCGGGAATAGGTATTTTCTTACCTTTGTAGATAGCGGTACTTTCGAATGTGTTGGAGTCTATTTCTGAAAACAAGTCGAGTGTTTGGTATTTTCAAGAAATTCAAGGCTGGTGAGATTGCGAGTGGTTATAAGTTGAAAAGTTAAGAAGTGACAGGAGGAGGAGAGTATACATTAGCTAAATTCAGAAGGGTTTTGTGAAGACACGGGCATGGAAAGACAACTAGCTGTAGCCTATACACCACGAGAATGGTGTGGGTGAGAGAAAACGAGAACCATAGTGGAAATGGCAAAATGTATGATTGAGAAGTGTGTTCCATTTGATTTATGGGCGAGGAAGGCATTAACCGCAGCCAATGTACATCTTAAATGGATGTCGCACTAAGTCCTTGATAAGACTAGTTTGAGGCCTATAGTGGGAGGAAGCACGGAATCAAACACTTGAAGATTTTGGTTCTGTATGTTATGCTCATGTTCCAAGTCGACTTAGGCGGAAGCTAGATGAAACGGCCACAAAATGCATATTTTGGGATATGGCACATGTGAAAGGTTATAAACTTTATGACCTTGTCTCAAGAAAATGTCGATGTCAAGGGATGTGATAGTTGATGAAAACACCTCTTTGGGATTGGAAATCTCAATCACGAAGACCATCAGAGTATCACTACACGAGGTGAGGATGGTTGAATAAGTAGAAGAAGAGAATCAGTGAATGATCTTGTAAATGAAGAATTTGCAAGCGAAACTTGTGAGTCAGGCGAGAATGGCTCGAGGATAGCTCAGGAAATGCAAGATCACCACGAGTCCTCGAGGATTTCGATCACACTCCTTTGAAGTTCAAAAGCCTGACGAGATGTGTATGCAAGATGCAATTTGTGCATTGTTGAGCCTAAGAATTATGAGAGACGACACAAGATGAATCGTGGCGAGGGGAAGCGTGGAGGCGGTGGTATGATAGAGAAAAGAAGCGCACTTGGAGCTTGTGGACGAGACCATTTTGATAAACCCCATTAGTTGGTGTCAAGTGGATCTACAAAACAAAATTAGTCTAGATGAGTCTATCACGAGAAGAATAAGGCAAGGTTGGTTGCTAGGGGACCTCTTAGAAACACAGTTGATTCAATGAGACATTTGCCCACGTGTAGCAAGGCGATATCTTATTAGAACCTTGATTGGACTTGTGCCTGAGCGAGAAAGGATGGAAAGGCTGTTCGACTTGATGTAAAATACGCATTTTTAGATGGAGTGCTTTGAGGAAGAAATTTATGTAGATCAACCACTTGGTTTTGTGATTAAGGCAAGGAGGACAAAGGTTTACAAGCTAAATAAGGTCTTGTAGTTTGAAAGCAGGCGCCAAGGAGCTGGTACAAGAGAGATTGATTCATATTTATAGGTTGGTTTTCACGAGAAGCCCAAGTGAAAGGGCAACCCTTTACATCAAAGCAATGAGGCGAGGAGTCTGTTGTTTCTTTGTATGTTGATGACATTATATACATAGGGAGTTCTTACGCATTAATGGATGAGTTTAAAAGCTAAGATGATGAGAAAGTATGAAATGTCGACTTGGGACTATTGCATCATTTCTTGGGACTTGGTGTTATTCAAGCGAAAGTTGCATTTTTTGCACCAAAGAAATATGCAAGGACAGCTACATTTGGAGAAATTTGGATTGAAGGAGTGCAAATGCATTTGCAACTCCACTTGTAGCAAATGAAAGGTTAAGCAAGGAAGATGGAAGTGAAATGGCTGATGAAAGCCTGTATAGACAGATTGTAGGAAGTTTGTTATATTTAACAGCTACATGACCTGATATCATGTTTGCTTCAAGTCTGCTAGCTCAATTCATGCATAATCCAACCAGAAAGCACTTTGGAACTGCAAAGAGGGTACTAAGGTATATCCAAGGAACTCTGGACTATGGAATTGCATATGAAAAGGGTAAAGATGCTGTGCTCATTGGCTACTGTGACAGCGATTGGGCAGGAAGTGAGGATGACATGAAAAGCACTTCAGGTTATGCCTTCAGTTTTGGTTCAGGAATGTTTTCTTGGGCCTCAATTAAACAAAGCAGTGTAGCATTGTCTACTGCAGAGGCTGAGTATGTCAGTGCGGCAGAAGCAACTGCTCAACCCATCTGGTTAAGATTTGTTTTATCAGATTTTGGAGAGGAACAAGTGAAGCCTACTCAGATACTATGTGATAATACTTCTGCTATAGAAATCTCAAAGAATCCGGTTGCTCATCACAAGACCAGACACATCAACAGAAGGTTCCATTTCATCAGAGATGCATTACAGAATGGAGAAATTGATCTGATCTATTGCAAAACTGAGGAACAAGTTGCTGATATATTCACAAAAGCTCTGGCAAAGGATCGATTTGAGTATTTGAGGAAAGCCTTGGGAGTGATTTCAGCTAAAAACTTAGAAGGGAGTGTTGGTGTTTAAGTATTTTAGCTGAAACATATTTTGTCTTTTAGTTTAAGCTATGTATTAATTAGAGCCCTTGGACTTGGATTACAGTCCAAATGGATGCTCTAGATTACTTGTGTGTGTAGCTATCTCATAGGATAGTTATTCTCTTTTGTACGTATCTGCAACGGTAATATTCCGTTTTGCAGAGTGAGAGTAAGGTAATGAAGTCATGCTAGAGGCGTGCTCATTCTCTGTGTGTAAAAACCCTCTCTGAAAATCTAAATACAATTTTCCTCATTCCTTCAAAATAAGAAAACCACCATTTCCGTTTGAATAATTACATAAAAACTTAGGATCGAACAAATCTTTCACTATATCAATAATGAGTACAACGAATAATCTTGCCAAGCCTCTAGGATTAAGACTTGACGAAAAACTTGAAAGAGCAAGAACGAGAAATACACTCTTATCTCTTTTCTTCTCTCTCGCACACACTTTGCCCTAACAATATTCTCTCACTCTAACCTCTTGAGTGGTATACGACTTACTGTTTTGGTCCAATAAACTAGTGCAATAGCCCCTTTATGTAGACATAATAAAGGTCTTCTTCAATAAGGAATGCTAATCCTAATTGGAATCTAGTTATGAATCCTTCTCCAATTGAGAAACTAACTCTAATTGGGAAAACTACTCCAATTGGAAAAACAACTTCAATTGGGAAAACAATTTAATCCTCTAAGACTATAATTCCTAATAGACTTGGAAAACCCAACACAAACCACAAGAAAAAGAGAAGACCATGATCCATTAACTTCTTTGATCAAACTACAGAGAACTCATTAGTGGGTACAGAACAACAGCATGAAGGTGCACTGACATTAAAGGGTGGAACAATTATTATCAAATTCTAATAAGGTATGGTTCTTGGATATTGTGGGTGAACTTGCTAGGACTTGGGAGTCGATTTTGGTTCAGGGTCTGAGTTTTGGCCATTGTTGGTCGGAGTTTTGGTCTCCATTGTTTTCTGTGCTTGCTTAGCAGAAAGATGCTCAGAAATATAGAATGGAGAGGGTTTTGTAGTGTTTGTTGAGAAGAAACCAAAATTTCATTCGGATCTATATTGTTAATAGCATGGTCTTCTCCTTGTTTCTCCTAGAGGTCAACTTAAAAACCTCAGTTGGAGACATGTCCCTTTGCAGCAAAATAGAGTAGTGTGGAGAATGCAGTGGGACTGCCAGTAGAGAGCAGTGGTTTCTTCTCTAGTGTAAAATGCATTTTAAAATCTAAGTAGTCAATTGCATCTAATGGTTAGGTAAGTCATGCACAATTTAAACATTCGCAAAAGAGAAATCCTGTTGGACTATTTCCCAGAACATGTCCATCATAGGAACCACTATGTATTATATTGTGTTTATAAGTGGCATCCTATAAAGTTCTTCTACAACAAAAGTATGAGGAGTTCGATTGAGATATGCTTGTGAATCAATGTCAATGGTCAAACCAAGGCAAAAGATTTACGATTTTTGGCTTGTAAATGTTCCTATTGTGCATCTACATTGCTCAATCTTGGGACGCGGTTGACAATGTTGTAGTTTCTGCAATAAGGGGAACATGGTTACCGTCTCACTTGATTTAATTGAGATGCATGCAGGATCTTTATGGCCTTCCATTAGTAATGTAGCAATAGTGATGCATTGGTGGAAAGTGGGATGTTTGGCAGGTCATTACGAAAGGGCCGGGAGGGACACTAATAGGAAATTACATCAGGACTCTTTCCAGCTTGTATCTGACCCTCTTCTGCTGTGATGAAACCACCCCCCATCCCCCCACCTCTCATTATTATTATTATTATTATTATTATTTTATCCAGATCCTATTAACCCTTTCAATTACACGTACATGTGCCCACATGTGGATGCACACACGTTAGCTGGGAAGTTTTATGCACGCAGACACCCATGAGAACACAGTTATAATATATCATGAATGATCTTAGAAAAGAGGATTAAAATTGGTTCTTTGTTTTTAAACTTTTTCAAACTTGTATCAGTAGTTCCTGATATAGAAGCCGAGTACAACTAAATGCCAATAGAAATTAAAGACTGATAGTTTTCTTTGGACGATTCAAAATTTGAATCATTGACTTTTCATTGTATATTCTTCAGCTCTTGTTTGTAAATGTAAACATAGATGGATTGGATCCTCATGTCTGACAAATGTTTTGCAAACCAGCTATATTTATATGGAAATGAGCTTCTGTCCGAGCAAAGAAACTTGCCCATTTTGAAGTGATAATATAAGATGATTATGTTGTACACACACTATCTGCCCAAGGGATAATAGTGGGGATATCATTTCTGCATGCTTTTGATTGTTTCTCTTTGAAACTTGATTTCTTACCATTTCACCAAAATTGCAGTTTGCGTTACTAGAGAGCTCTTCAGTTGATGATGATCTTGCAAACTTGAAGAAAGAATTATCGGGTAGTTCAAAGGTATGTCTTATAGAGTTGGAAAATTATATATTCTTGAGATCGTGCATCCGAATTTCTACTGATATATTCCCGTGAACTAGATGTTAAACTTAAAGTTTCTGCCCATTGTTTGTACATATGAGGTGTCTAATTTTCTAATAATTCCATCATACTCTATTGGGTTGACCAAAGAGGCATTAAGAGGAATTGTGTGGTCGTTACCATGGTTTTTCTTTCCTTTATTGTGTTGTTTGGTACCAAAATGGAGAATAAATAATCAGAAACGGTTTTGTCCAGAACCTAAAGCTCTTCCGCTCATTGCTGTTCATTGTTCCCTCTGTTTAAAAATTGATAAACGAAATTAGAATTCCAACCATTTTTTCTCCCCCTATTCCTACAGAAAGGAGAGCTCCCGCCTGGAAGAACAGCTGCTCCCAGTAACAAGGCATATCCATTTCGGGATTCTGAAATTGAGATGGAGCTTAATGAATTGAGAAGAAAAGCCAAGGACTTCTAAGATTTTCTCTGCAGGCACAGATATTGGAATTCTTTAAACGCAAATATGAAGTTGGTTTTACGTTGAGAACTGGTTAGCATTTGTATAGGCAGAAAGGATGAACGATTAGCGCTGTATAGCTAGAGACTGAACTCGAATCAAAGTGCTTCTTTGTGATGGTAGGCACCGTTTTCACGCTCTTGTTGTAATTCAACTCTGCTGCAGCAAAGCCAGTTTCTGGATTATGCAGGTGGAACAACCTGTTAATGTATATTTAGAATGATTTTTGTCATCTCTCCCATGAAAGCACTCCTGATGCAGGGCAGGTGCCTTGTGCCATGTTATGAACCGTTGGATCAAAAGAATCATTAATTTGATAAATTCAGTTAAAACTATATATATGCATGTTATGGATTAAATGCGTGTCTTTTGTGTTTGCTTGGCTAATCTCATCATCTCATCATCTCATCATCT
>CM031083.1:26775490-26796854 GCA_018257905.1 Gillenia trifoliata
GAAACTGGATGAGTTGTCGAAAATGACACGTGTCAATGTCTAGCCAATTGTAGAAATTACCGAATTAAGTTGATGGTGGAAATAAAATGAGAAACATCTCATAATTGACTTTGATTTAAATCAAATATAAATCAAGTTAATTAGTTAATTAATTTGGTTGAATCCTCAAGTCAATTGATTTTGGTCCTTCCATCCGTGAGATTAATTTGGTGAAATTATCAAGTTAATTGATTTGGTTCAAATTAATACCAAATCAATTAAAATGATAATTACACCCAAGACAAATCAAGGAGACAAAGTCCATAAATCAAGGCTCGGCAAATAAATTGATTCAATGCAAAGGATCATGGAGAAGCCTATAAATACAAGGCTCCAAAACAAAGAAAGGGGTCAGACGACAGAACTCGGAAGACTCAGAAAACTCTCTGCATTTTTGTCATCATCGTGAAGAACCATCAAGCACCACCTACACGTGCCGGTCCTTCCATCACCCCAAACAGAAATCCTACTAGTCACAAGCCAAACTCTTGTGACATCCGTTGACCAAGATCAAGTCTCTACGACCCTTGGATCAACCACGCATACACATTTCGTTCGTCTACACTACTACGACTTGAGAGAAAGGAAGCAAGTCCAAGCCTTTGGAGAAAACCAGAAAGTTCTCTGGCCAAAGAAAACACCAAAATACCCAAATACTCGTGTTCTTCATCAAGCTCTTGGAGAATCAACAAGCACAACACACGTGCCGATTCATCCATCACCAAGGCTGAAGATCACTCACCACGTGACACTGCTCGTGGTCCTGTTTCATTCAAGATCAAGCCCCGACGGCCCTTGAAGAAATCACAAGCCCGATTCAAGATCAAGTGATCACCACCCTTGAATCGCATTCTACTTTGGAGATCGAATCAGAGGATCAAACCTTGTATTCAGAGATTGTAACCCTAAAACATTCATTAATACAAATTTATTTTGTACGCGTGTTCTTGTTTCATTTTGTTGCAGGAATTTTCGTGTTTACAACTAGTCCGAAAGACAGTAGAAAATTGTTCCTTTGAGCGGGTCCAAAGATCACAAGCACTCGTGCTTCCAAAAACACAGGAAATTGCAACAGGTGACAAAGTTGCAGTAATCAACTGCATAAGAGCACGATCGTGCATCTTAACAATATAATCTTCATTATGAGATGGAGTAGAAGAGGTCTCAACATCAACACCCAGACGACATAGCAGAACAAGTAATATAGCGAGATGGACAAGGAGTTGAGTCATCAACAAATCCCATAATAATGTGCCCCTCAAGCAACAATTGCATTTGAAATTGTCAATTCAAGTAATTAGAATCATCAAGCTTAACATTCATAGACGTAGAAATTGTAGAGAGAAGACCAGTAATAGGCGATTGGAGAAGTTGTAATTGAGATGTAGTAACCATATTTGCATAATTGAGATGAAAAATCGACAGAGGAAATATCACAAACACCTGGTGTGCACAATCTTGTATTCGCAGAAAGAAGAAGATCAAGAAATCCAGAAACCCTAGAAATCACAGAGGAATAAAATACCAGAATTCAACCAAGACACAGCTATGTACCGTCATCAAGAAACAGAAAGAATCAGAGATCGAGAAGTCAAGCAGAAGCAGCCGAGGGATCGGAGAAAACAGCGTAAGCAACAATGGCGATTGATACCATGTTAATGTAGAGAGGGAGAGATCAAGAGAGAAGATCAGAACTTCAAGAACTAAAGAGAGAGATTTTAGAGAGACTGCAGAATTGTTCTTTCTGTTTTTCTTAATCCCAAAGCTATTACAATGATGTATTTATATATAGAACACACTCTTTAACAAACTAACTAACTAAGGTTTAAAATCTTATGGCAAATGGCACAATCCTAACCACTGTCTATATCCTTACACTTGGTTCGTCGATTTGCAGTTTGATTTTGGGGAAACAAAGGTCTAGGATAGGTTGGTGGTGAGGAGGAGGTCATGATGGTGGTGGTTTGGGGGCTTGTTTCATCGGGGAATGGCGGCTCCGCCGCCAGAGTTTTATGGTTGTCGGTTGGGGGAAGGAAGGCAGGAGAGAGGGAGAGGAAATGAGATAATTTGCAGAGTGAGGGTGAGAGTGTGAGTGACAGTGGGTGGGTCCCACTGGACCCAAAGCCCAATCAAGAAACACAATTCTAGTAAAATTACGAGAATGCCCTTGAAATTAACGTTCCGCAAAATCTTCGTTCCAACTTTGAATTCTATTCCGTTCACATCCACACGTTCGTAACAACAAGCACAACAAGAAAAAGCTAAGAGAAAAGTCGTACGTGTCACGACACAAAAGTCAGCCATTGCCCAGCCAAGGGCATTTTGGTCATTTCACACATTCATAAAATAAAATACTATAAATCTAGGGACGTGCTGTAACATTTAGGTAAACTAAGTTTTTATAAAATATATTCCGATACACTTTGTGTTCTTCATTTAGGTACATTCATTCATTTAATATATTTTGGTATATCCATTTTGGTACATATATTTAGGTACATTAATTTAATATAATACATTTTGGTACATACATTTAGGTACGTTAATTCATTATAAAAATTCTCGGTACATAAAATTCTCGGTACACACATTTCTGTACAAACATTTAGGTACATCAATTCATTTTAATATATTCCTGTACACTTATGTATTTACATATTTTTCTTATGTGTCGCTAATTTTTGTTTTAATATTTTCTCATTTAGGTACATTACTTCTAATTGGAGGAAGTTAAACAAAATTAATGAATTATAATGTGTATATTAATAAATTCAAATATTTAATGGGGATACATAAAATAAAATACACATTAAATATTAAAACAAAAAAAATATGCAATTTGAATTAAAGTACACATTAAAAGACTAGAATCAATATGTGATTGAACACCAGGTTTTAATTAAATTTCAATATTTTTCAAGAATTAAAGTTCGAAAGCCCCTAAAGAAAGTTGAGCCATTTGAATTAAGTCCCCAATTTGAACCTGGTGTACTCACTAGGTGTTTAACCTTTTATACCAAACATGTTGCTTAGCACTACAACTTAATGGTAATCATGTTTGCTTGTAAGTGGCAGGTTTTAAGTTCGATTTTCGTAGATGGCGAGTTCGATATTAAATTATTATGGCTAGTTTATATTTTATGGTTCAACCCAAATTCTCCACCCCTTAGTATGAATATATTGTTGTATTCAAAATATTTTGTACCAAACATTATATATGATGTTGTGGACAGTTTTTAGTGAAGGGTGCGGCAAGAGAAGAATAGAGAGAATTTGGTGAAACTGTAGTGTATGTGGAATATGTAGTTCATATATTCCACATACCAGGTGCCTTTATTTATAGTAATACAAGTACAAGTACAATAGGATTCTAATCCCTTATAGAACGGAATAGCCTAATTCATATCTACCTAGGATTTACACAATCACATTTAACACATGTTATATTTTATCTACAACACTCCCCCTTGAGTGTGCAAATACTCAAGTAGATATCGCATCAGATCTTCAGCCTCAAAGGTCAGTGTGGCTACCGAGCTTGCCGATCTATGTCAAAACTCAACCAAATCAAGAAAACGACATACAAAAGTTCATCTACTCAACAAGAGGAATCTAATGGTGGTAGTTAGAAACCTCACCCTGCCTAGAATGGCGCAGAAAATCGCCGGAAGGTTAGGTTCTTCCGTGTGCTTTTCCCGTCAAACTGGCCTAAGTTTGCACAAACGGTTTGCACCGTTGGAGTCCAGGCGTTGAGACAAAGATGGTGGTGATTTTATTTGCCCCGCCCCCGACTGCCACGACATGCATTGTGCCCATACGGTGTGAACGAGAGAGAGAGAAATGAAAATTATGTGGAAAAGTGACGAGGAAGAAGAGAAGGAAATGAGATATTTTGGTTTTGGGATTCTGCATCCACCAAAACAATAAAATTACACGGTCCCGTGTACAAAATAATCACGCACGTGTCCAAAATATCCCTCTGGAATTATTTTATAACAAATTTTTTACGGGATGTTGGCATTTTCTATACGTGTTTTTAACATAATATCGAAGAAATAATTTTAAAATAAATTTTTAAATTTTTAAAAATGGCCTAATTTTTCTAGCAAAGTTGTTGAATAATACACATACATATGATTACGGTACTATACCGGTTCTATATTTTAATAACTATTTGATCAACTCTATTTATTATTTTCTTGATCTTGTTAGATTTGCGTATGTAGACAAGCAAGTCCTCTAGCTCGCAATGAGACAAAGAGGAATCTATCAAACCGCACCATCCCTACTATTATATTCAAAGTCTATTCTATTAAGTCACGTGACTTCCGTATACGACACATTTTGTAAGGATAATACCGTCATTTCACGCCTATAAGTCCGTAATGCATATTAGTTGCAAATCTAATTATAATTTAACTCCAAAGTTAACTCCATACACTTTTATTTTCGGAAAAATAAGTCTTTAAACTCATGGAAAACTATCAATCTACCTCACAAAATGTATCACATGCAAATTAGTCACATACTTAAATTGAAGAAAAATTGAATAGAATAACCTAGAATCTAATATTAAAGATGTAATTGGCAGATTTTTTAATTATTTTAAAGACTGATTTTTCCAAAAAAAGTTTAGGACCCACTTTCACTTGGATAATAATTCAAATACCAAATCGACAGCTCTTCAATTTAAGCACAAGGTCTTAGTTAACTAGTCTAAATGTTACTAGATTTATCGATGGTTAAACTGCAACGAGTGAAGCCGGTTGTCTGAGAACCGTGCATTGGAGAAAAATTTGTGACTTCTATAAATGCCCTGTTGGGATGCTTCCTTCAAGACTTTGAAGTACCTTTTTGCCGCCGATTTACTTCGGTGGCGACTATCGAAGAATAAGTATCATTTACAAGCTCTCAAGAATTAATCGTGCAAATACTTTCAAAGCGCAACAACGGAAAACGATAATCTGATACATTGATCTCCTTCACCGCAATTAGTTAACTTGTTCTGTACATTTGGCTACAGATCCATACGTTAATGTTGATGCAAACTGAGTTACACAGAAAACCGGGCCAAAATGATGATGATCCGTATGAACCAGCTAATGCATTCCATATGAACGTATGATGATCCAGCAAGATAACAGCCAACCACATTCCGATTTCATCGAATATCGTTGGCTTCAGTGTTCCTGGAAAATTAAAAGGCCAGAGGTCATATACTTGTCTATGTTGTAACTTTTCTATTTTTTAACAATTCACTTCTGCCTTTTCAACTTCCAAGGCACTGCAAGCGTGAAGCAATAGATGTCTTTACGCAAATTTTATATGTCAAAAAGGTCGCGGGAAGGATACGCAAAACCATCAACCAACTAAAACACCACCAGAAATGCTATGAACTGAGATAGTAAGCGCAGAACTAACCTTGTCTTAAAAAGTTCACGCAATTCCAAATAGGCAATACCAATTAAAGTTCTAAGCACCTAGGGAATTGGATTCAAGTTTTGACTTCACTTCTCACAAGGCAAGCTTCAAGATCCCGGATATTCTTCCATGTCCAAGAAACTCCCTGCCTGAAATTCCCAAATGTATTTATTTAGTCAAAACATAGATTCCACTATTCAAAGTCAATTTTTTTTTCTGAAATACCAAATATCTTGCCTGTCTAATTATGTTCTTTTTAGGTGCATCTCAGCTGCAAGAAGCTCACGACAGCTACCAGTAGACAGAGAAATTTCCATATACACCTTGCAGAGTTCCAAAGGATGATTGAGCAAACTTTTTTTGAATCGATCTCTATCTTTCCACAAATCAGATCCCTGACAGTAAATCATTGTGAATATACGGCACTATAACTGGTTTTGAGATTTGCATTTCTAATAATAAAAAAATTAACTATAAAACCAAATGGAAAAGGAGAACATATTTATGTTACATTCATAAAAGAAACTCATAATGTTACATTCAGCATGCAATGCGCTACCTCCCTCGTGAACCAATGAGTAGAACTTACAAAGGGTAATCGTTGCTTGACCCGAACTATCACTCTAGTTGAAGGCTGATTCCCTAAACTGCTTCTTTTGGCAAATTCAACCCCTTAAACTTTCCTAAATTAGTAGAGATTTACCCCCTACGCTAGATTCCATCCAATTTGTCGTTAATTGCTAGAATGTCACTAGATCTACCAATTAAAATATGACACGTGTTAGTATTTGACAAAGAAAAGTGGATGAAATTTTGTTGAATCTCGACGGTGAGGGTTAATTGGCTGATTTCAAATAGTTCAAAGGGGTCAATTTACCAAAAAATAGTTCAAATAATTTCAACCGGAGTAATAGTTCGGGGGTCAAACTACAGCTTACCCAACTTACAAAATGTGTTAATGCACATGCCATGCTTCACTCGACAATGGGACAAGCTT
Organism: Gillenia trifoliata; assembly: GCA_018257905.1. Classification (NCBI taxonomy): domain Eukaryota; kingdom Viridiplantae; phylum Streptophyta; class Magnoliopsida; order Rosales; family Rosaceae; genus Gillenia; species Gillenia trifoliata. The sequence continues at coordinate 26,781,948 of CM031083.1, forward strand.
TTAACCTTAGTTGGTTTGTTTTTTGTATCAGTAGTTGCTATAATCACTCTCAATTATAAAATAAACAAGATAAATAAATAAAGAAGAGTGCAATTAAGATCAACAAAGAAAGGAAGACCGAGATAACCACCGTACGAAGACACTGCAAGTGATTAACAACTTCCCCACACATGTAGAAATACTTTCAGTTTACAACCATATCCTACTTATTAACCAATTTTCAATATAAAGCAATTAAACGTAACGGTAGATAGAAACTTAAAACTAGAAAGCTACTGCCAACCTGGTACGATCTAACTTGCTTTAATAATGCTTCGGAGCACATTGTCAGGTCTCCTTTCATTTTGTGCCACCGTGCATACAATCCCCAAATGTCTGCTCCATTTCCACTTCGAACTACCTACAAAAGGGGGAAAATGAACATAATACATGTTTTTTTATTGGCTGAATGGGAACCATGATTTGGAAACTGCTGTCTTGAATTAGGATTATGATACTTATATCCCTGATTATATTTTCCTTTACCCTTCTTGTTATTGTAGAAAGAGCGATATCCACCAAAGGAACTAGAATTATGTTCTGAAAAACCAGGATTAGAACCCTCAGATTGATGTTGAGATGCAGAGAATTAAGAACCACCAGAATTAGTAGCCACCATGGCAGACATAAACTGAGAATTCACATTACTGTCAACAATCAATTCTTCAACAAGAAGTTGCACCCGGAATTCTTGAAGAGAAATAACATTCTCTCGACCCTTTATAACATTGCGAAAGGTATTGAACTCAGGAGGTAGACAATTGAGTGCTAATATAACAATATCCTCATCTGCAAAAGTAACTCCAGCAGCAAAAAGGTAATCTCGAGCTTCCTTAATCCATTAGAGATATTGAGACACAGAATCAGCCCCTTTCTTAATGGTTTGAAGATTCAACTTGAGCTGAAAAATACTAGTCCGAAAGACAGTAGAAAATTGTTCCTTTGAGCGGGTCCAAAGATCACAAGCACTCGTGCTTCCAATAACACAGGAAATTGCAACAGGTGACAAAGTTGCAGTAATCAACTGCATAAGAGCACGATCGTGCATCTTAACAATATAATCTTCATTATGAGATGGAGTAGAAGAGGTCTCAGCATCAACACCCAAACGACATAGCAGAACAAGTAATATAGCGAGATGGACAAGGAGTTGAGTCATCAACAAATCCCATAATACTGTGCCCCTCAAGCAACAATTGGATTTGAAATTGTCAATTCAAGTAATTAGAATCATCAAGCTTAACATTCATAGACGTAGAAATTATAGAGAGAAGACCAGTAATAGGCGATTGGAGAAGTTGTAATTGAGATGTAGTAACCATATTTGCAGAATTGAGATGAAAAATCGACAGAGGAAATATCACAAACACCTGGTGTGCACAATCTTGTATTCGCAGAAAGAAGAAGATCAAGAAATCCAGAAACCTTAGAAATCACAGAGGAAGAAAATACCAGAATTCAACCAAGACACAGCTATGTACCGTCATCAAGAAACAGAAAGAATCAGAGATCGAGAAGTCAAGCGAAAGCAGCCGAGGGATCGGAGAAAACAGCGTAAGCAACAATGACGATTGATACCATGTTAATGTAGAGAGGGAGAGATCAAGAGAGAAGATCAGAACTTCAAGAACTAAAGAGAGAAAGATTTTAGAGAGAGAAACTGCAGAATTGTTCTTTCTGTTTTTCTTAATCCCAAAGCTATTACAATGATGTATTTATATATAGAACACACTCTTTAACAAACTAACTAACTAAGGTTTAAAATCTTATGGCAAATGGCACAATCCTAACCATTGTCTATATCCTTACACTTGGTTCGTCGATTTGCAGTTTGATTTTGGGGAAACAAAGGTCTAGGATAGGTTGGTGGTGAGGAGGAGGTCATGATGGTGGTGGTTTGGGGGCTTGTTGCATCGGGGAATGGCGGCTCCGCCGCCAGAGTTTTATGGTTGTCGGTTGGGGGAAGGAATGAAGGGAAAATTGTGGATTAACCAAGTTCATTAAGCAACATCATTAAGCATGCATTTAACAATTAAAGGCGGAAACATGCTTCTATGCACTTAAAACAAAACTTTACCCAAGAAAATTCAAAGCCTAGTAGATATGGTGAACCGAGACTCAAATCAAAACAAATTTTGAGTTGAGAAATCAAATACCTTTGTAGATTCCTCTTTGCATAAGGAAAGGGTAATCACCCATGGAGAGGGTCTTCATTCCAAGCTTCTTTGCTCCATGAACATTTTCGAAGGATGATCAAAGAATTGGTTTCTCCAAGTACCCAAAGTAGGGGACCTCTACGTCTCTTCACCAAGGAGAGTCTTGATGAGAAGATGAGTGCCTTAGAGTGAGTGAGATTGCTAGCCCTACTCCTCTATGGTAGCCGGCCTCTTTGAGAGAAGGGAGCATTTTCATGCTCACCAATTCTCCCAAAAGAAAACCTCTCTATATGAAATGTTATAAACTTGTTTTATATCATTTCACAATGTAGTGGCAAACTTGCAATTAAAGCAAGTTCACTACATTGCCCTAAATGGCCGGCCATGTTGGGTTAATTGGGCTATTGGGCCCTAATCTATTATTAGCCATTAAGTTGTCATACAACTTAAGTCAATGGGCTTGACGTTAGCCCATTGGGCCTTGAAGCCCAAAACCAACCCGAGGTCTTTAACGAACTTATTCGTTTGATTAATTAACATATTAATTAATCCTTGCCACAAATAATTAAACCATTTAATTATTCTTACTCATCTCCATTCTACGCATCAAACTCTACCTTACATGGTGTGCGATCCATTAGGTTCCTTTTAGCGAGGCAGTGGAGGATTAGAACTCTTTCAAATCATTTGTGAATTGAAAGTTACTTTCAATTCTCCCTTTAGTGATCATACACCTTTAGGGCTACCACAAACCATGAGTGACACCTAGCAGTATGTCATGGCTACCCAAGCTAATCAGAAGAGGTGGAGAAACCTATTCAGTTAGGATTGCAATGCAATACGGTCCTTCTCTAATACAATACTCTCGACCACATTGTTTGGTTTGATAGTTTATTCATGTCTACTATCCAATGTGATTCCATTACTTATATGATTACCTTGAATATGATTTGGAACGACTTCCTAAATCTCATTCATACTCTGGCCAGAGATTCTTAATCATATCATAGAGTATTCTCCCTCAAACCGTTTGAAGGTTAGAGATCCCTTGTTGCACATTCACTTGCCTCCATGGCTAAGTAGCTTAACCCCAACGATGCCGTGGACACCCTCGGATGGGGTGCCTTTGACATAATCAAAGATTAAGGACCTCACCACAAGACAACTGTGATGCCTCAGGTCAAAGAACTAATTTGCATTATCCCAACTATGAGTTCTCATGTGACATGAACATGAAAACTCATCGTTGATCGCGTTCAGTGAACTCATTCCATATTGAGCACCTACATGCTTGTCTTGGTGTCAGTTACACCAATGACTCGAGACTAGTCACTCTCCCTGAGAGAAGACATAACATGTACTGATCTTAACGGACTGTCAATGCCCAATTGGCAATCCTATTCATCAGGAACGTTTAGGATATGTCTATGATCGAGAATGGTCTCATGAACCTAACTTGTTTAGATTACATTCTACTAAGCACATATTCCTTGGACTTATTGTTTAAGCATATAACATTTATATGAGACTACTATAAACAATAATCTATGCCCTTTATATTAAACTAAATTAGTTTAACATTTGAAATGTCCGTAAAGTATCATCATATGATTGGTTTTAGGGCACATTTCCAACAAGGAAGGCAGGAGAGAGGGAGAGGAAATGAGATAATTTGCAGAGTGAGGGTGAGAGTGTGAGTGACAGTGGGTGGGTCCCACTGGACCCAAAGCCCAATCAAGAAACACAATTCTAGTAAAATTACGAGAATGCCCTTGAAATTAACGTTCCGCAAAATCTTCGTTCCAACTTTGAATTCTATTCCGTTCACATCCACACGTTCGTAACAACAAGCACAACAAGAAAAAGCTAAGAGAAAAGTCGTACGTGTCACGACACAAAAGTCAGCCATTGCCCAGCCAAGGGCATTTTGGTCATTTCACACATTCATAAAATAAAATATCTAGGGACGTGCTGTAACATTTAGGTAAACTAAGTTTTTATAAAATATATTCCGATACACTTTGTGTTCTTCATTTAGGTACATTCATTCATTTAATATATTTTGGTATATCCATTTTGGTACATATATTTAGGTACATTAATTTAATATAATACATTTTGGTACATACATTTAGGTACGTTAATTCATTATAAAAATTCTCGGTACATAAAATTCTCGGTACACACATTTCGGTACAAACATTTAGGTACATCAATTCATTTTAATATATTCCTGTACACTTATGTATTTACATATTTTTCTTATGTGTCGCTAATTTTTGTTTTAATATTTTCTCATTTAGGTACATTACTTCTAATTGGAGGAAGTTAAACAAAATTAATGAATTATAATGTGTATATTAATAAATTCAAATATTTAATGGGGATACATAAAATAAAATACACATTAAATATTAAAACAAAAAAAATATGCAATTTGAATTAAAGTACACATTAAAAGACTAGAATCAATATGTGATTTATCACCAGGTTTTAATTAAATTTCAATATTTTTCAAGAATTAAAGTTCGAAAGCCCCTAAAGAAAGTTGAGCCATTTGAATTAAGTCCCCAATTTGAACCTGGCCTGTGTACTCACTAGGTGTTTAACCTTTTATACCAAACATGTTGCTTAGCACTACAACTTAATGGTAATCATGTTTGCTTGTAAGTGGCAGGTTTTAAGTTTGATTTTCGTAGATGGCGAGTTCGATATTAAATTATTATGGCTAGTTTATATTTTATGGTTCAACCCAAATTCTCCACCCCTTAGTATGAATATATTGTTGTATTCAAAATATTTTGTACCAAACATTATATATGATTAGTTTCTTTTTATTTTTATTGCTCTCTATATAGTGTTCTTCATCGTATATATAGTTTGTCAAAGTAGGAGACTAAACTAACCATGTAGTTGCCCATTATTACTATGGCTTCTATAAATATGGCCCAACATAGGTTATAGGAAAAATACTGGCATGAAAAATACTTTAAAATATTTCTCTTATTTTAAATTATGTATGGCAATGTATACATGTAGAAGCCACAATAATAATTAAATAAACTAATTAGCATGAAAAAGACTTCAAATATAATAGTATTGCTTTCCATATCCTGGCAATTTCTGAGCTCAAATGAGATAGCTAGAGAGCTCTGCAAATAATTAGGTGGTTCATATACTCTCTTAGAGAGCCAAAGGAGCTTAATTATATAGCAGGTAGCTGTGCGCTCCATAATTAATTAAAGTGGTCGATTATGGACATATCTCTTTTCTCTCCTAATAAGGAAGCAAATTTTCTGCAGCAGTACTCCAACCAGATCAAGATCAATGGTCTGGCAGTAGCTATAGACATGCAAAGCACCAACCAGCAGCCTCAGAATAGTCACACATCAACAAGCCGTTCATCGGGGTCCAGCGAGCCTTGTCCGGCGGGTACTAAATGGGCCTCAAGGCTTCTCATGGAGTGTGCAAGGGCAGTCTCAGAGAAAGACTCCAGTAAAATTAATCACCTTCTATGGATGTTGAACGAGTTGGCTTCTCCTTACGGGGATTGTGAGCAGAAACTGGCTTCTTATTTTTTGCAGGCTCTCTTTTGCAAGGCTACGAATTCGGGTCTCCGGTGCTACAAAACCCTAACCTCAGTAGCTGAAAAGAGCCACTCCTTTGATTCAGCCAGGAAGTTAATACTAAAGTTCCAAGAGGTAAGCCCTTGGACAACTTTTGGTCATGTGGCTTCAAACGGTGCTATATTGGAAGCCTTGGAGGGAGAAACCAAACTTCACATAATTGATATAAGCAATACCCTTTGCACCCAATGGCCTACTTTGTTAGAAGCTTTGGCCACAAGAAACGACGAGACGCCGCATTTGAAGCTCACCGTCGTGGTAACAGCCAGCATAGTCAAGTCAGTGATGAAGGAAATTGGGCAAAGAATGGAGAAATTTGCTAGGTTAATGGGAGTTCCCTTTGAGATTAATGTGATCAGTGGGTTAAACAATTTGGGAGAGCTCACAAAAGAGGATCTAGGTGTTCAGGAGGATGAGGCTATCGCTGTGAACTGCATTGGGGCCTTGAGAAGGGTGGAAATGGAAGAGAGAGGGGCGGTGATTGGGATGTTTCAATCGCTTCGGCCTCGAGTTGTGACTGCTGTTGAGGAAGAAGCTGATCTTTTCAGCTCATCAGTAAATCATGACTTTGTCAAGTGCTTTGAAGAGTGCCTAAGGTTTTGCACATTGTACTTTGACATGCTAGAGGAAAGCTTTGTCCCTACTAGCAATGAAAGACTGATGCTAGAGAGGGAGTGCTCGAGAAGCATAGTTAGGGTTTTGGGTTGTGAGAATCACGATCATCATGATGACAAAAATGGTGGGGAGTGTGAGAGAAGGGAGAGAGGAAGCCAATGGTCTGACAGGCTCAAGGCGGCATTTTCTCCGGTTGGATTTAGCGACGATGTTGTCGATGATGTGAAGGCGCTGCTGAAGCGGTATCGAGCCGGCTGGGCACTAGTACTACCACCACAAGGAGGAGGAGGAGAAGAAGATATTGATCAAACAGGAATATACTTAACATGGAAAGAGGAACCTGTAGTATGGGCTTCCATATGGAAACCCTCAGCTAGTTAATGTGTGGGTTGCCTAATTACCACAATTATTGCAAGCCTACTACATTCAGTCAGATTCAAGGGAATTGAAGATCACTTCATATATGGAGTTCCTCGCTTTCTTCAATACTTAATTTTTTTTCTTCTTATTCATGCATGCCTGTTCAATTATGTCCTACTTTTTCTTTTGCTTAGTGCTTGGGAGTTTGTGCTCGGTTTTTTGGGTTTTATTTTATTGTTCTTGTCCTTTTTTTAAGTTCCCCATAGATATTATATATATAGCAGTGTTAGTTTTTCATTTAGATTATTGCTTGCTTACAATCTTGCATTCATTCCCTGAGTAGCATTCTGTAATCTGCATTTCACAAGATATTGAACAACGTTATGTAGTTTAGGGCTTTTAACATTAAAGATATATTGATCCTGATCTAATTAATGATTAAAAATTCCAGAGTATAAAATTAAACATTGAAACAAAGTTTTAGTCTATGTGATGTGCCAATAGTAAGCAGATATTGACAAATATTGGTTTTATGATTGATCTTCATTTGTTTATATTAAAATTATGTATCTGCCGACCGATATGACATATCTGATAAATTTACTAAAGGAATTGAAAACTGAAGATACATTATAATACTAATTACATGATGGAAGGTCAATTTGTGATTAGCTATGCTTTAATGTCACTTAATCGACAGACTTATGGACTGTTATCCTTGCCCAATGGAATCTAAACTTAGATAATCAAATTTTAAAATAAAAAAGGTAGTTTAATTAGGGCATGCATATTCTACAATGCTGTAAAGAAAAGCATGCTGTAAGTTTTTCAGTATGATCAAGAGCCTGCTTTTCCGAAGAGAACGCTTTGGCTGTGTGTGAACTAAAGAAATATCTAGAAAACGTGAGCATATTAATTGGAAAAGATGAAGTATACAACTCGATCCCAAGAGAGAAGGGAAGATTATATATACACACTAAGGGAGGGGTCAAACTCGCTATCCACAAAATTCGAACTTAACTTCTTAGTAAAGAGGAATACTATTAAATCGTAATACTAAGTGGCGAGAAGGAGAAACTATGTATTAAGTGGAAGTATATAGAAAAATCATGGGTGGTACATACCATTTAATCGTCCGGCCATTGAATGGTCCCAGATTAATTTACGGTGAACTCTAAATGAATATTGAACTATTCAATAGTCGGACCATTAAAAAATACGTACTATGAAAATTTGACCCGAAGTATACATACAAATTGACATAAAGAAAAAAGGGTCCCAAGAGAGCTTTGTGGCAAGCAGAAGTGTACCAACTAGATCCCATGTTTGCCTTTTGGTTCCAGTGATTTGAAGAGAATATTATTGCCCGACTTTTAACTACTATATAGTTTCTCATGTACTGGCTTTAAGCCAACATTATATAGTGGAATGCTACTTTTCTAGTTTTGAGATAAGACGGTGTACCCTAGCTCATCTCTTCCCTTTGTATGTTACTTGTTTATCATATCCTCTTGGTAGTAAATGGAGCTTTAATTCTCTATTTCACACAAATTCACAGCATGCATGCATGCGCGTGCATGCTTTTGCTTAATGGATACCGATCGACGAGACAATTTTATAAGGAAAAAGTTGTATGGAATCCGGAAACCGGGTAAAAGAGTGTGTCTAAATGGAGGAGCGTTTATGGAGGGTTAAAACAGTACTATTTCAAGAGGCATGTGTTGATCAAAATGTGTAACTTTTTCTAGCTAGTGATAAATAGGGCTGGCATTTTCTTAACCGAATATCGAAGACTAATAAAAAATTACCTATTCGAAATCGAAATTATCAAAATTTTTGGTTCGGTTTTTGTAAGCAAACCTGGTAGGTTTGGTTTTACCAAAACCATATCAATATTTATTATTATTATAAATATATAATATATTAGTGTGTTTGGTTGAGATCCGTTGAATTTGGTTGAGATTAATCTCAGCCATTGGTTCATAAAGACAAACTCATTCAGTCATTCTCTCTATTCCCTCTCGACTCATTTTCTCTCTCCCTCTCGACTCGAACTTAACTTATTTATTATGCCATTTAAATTTTGAAGTTACATAAAAATTTTGCACTCAAATTCAAACCCTCACACTCACATAAAAATTACACCAAAATTTAGCACTCAAAGTCACTTAATTATGGGCTTAAATTGGGAGAGCCCAAAAATTTAGTGTCGCATCCCGAACCGGCTCCGCCGTAGCACAATATTGTTCGCTTTCGGCCATGCCCTCACGGTTTTGTTTCTGGGAACTCACGAGCAACTTCCTAGTGGGTCACTCATCATGGGATTGCTTTAGCCCAAACTCGCTTAACTTTGAAGTTCCGATGGAATCCGAAGCCAGTGAGCTCCCAAAAGGCCTCGCGCTAAATGGAGGTGGGCATGTACATATAAGGCACATCACCCCCTCTCCGTTGGTCGATGTGGGATATCACAATCCATCCCACTTAAGGGGAACTCGGCGTCCTCGCCGGCACATCCGTACTGAACGACAGAGTGGCTCTAATACCATTTTGTCACATCCCGGACCAGCTCCGTCGTAGTACGATATTGTCCGCTTTGGGCCACGCCCTCACGGTTTTGTTTCTGGGAACTCACGAGCAACTTCCCAATGGGTCACCCATCATGGGATTGCCCTAGCCCAAACTCGCTTAACTTAGGAGTTCCGATGGAATCCGAAACCAATGAGCTCCCAAAAGGCCTCGTACTAAATGAAGGTGGGCATGTACATATAAGGCACATCACCCCCTCTTCGTTGGTCGATGTGGGATATCACAAGTTAGATCTAACGGAATATTCCAGTATCTCCGGTAAATCTAACGGAATATTCCTAACGGCGTTAAAAGGAATATTCTTGAAATATTCTCCAGTCTGGACCGGTTGCTGACGTCACTACTGACACCACCGGCCGGTTCGACCGGTTGCTGTTGCAACTTTTTTCGGCGACTAGCGCCGCCGTCCGTCGCCATTGCCACTGGCCAAAACTCGCTGGAACCTGGGAAAATTTTCTAAACTTCCTAACTTCTTCAATTCTCAACCATTTTACACGATCCACATGTCAAAATGAAGCTAGAGAGAAGGAGAACACGATTTTACCTATTTGGAGTCTAAAAATTGGTCGGAAATGGCTGGAAATTGGCCGGAAAGCCAAGGTATACAACCCGAGGTCCGATCTCCTTCAAAACTCAACCAAATAACACGAATTTAGTATGGAAATTCATCTACTCAACGAAAAATAAGCTAATGGTGGTGGTTAGGGACCTCACCTTGGTTGGGATTTTCGAGAAACTCGCTAGAAACGTCTGGTTCTTCCATGTCCGATTCCCATCGAACCGTGGGGAGTTTGGGCAATCGGCTTGCACCGTTGAACTCAGTGAGTTACAACGAACAAGATGGTGGCATTGGTTTGGCTTGGTTCAAAGGAATTGGCATGGTCACTGTGCACTGTGCATTTTTCTTACGGGGAGAAGAAAATGGCAGAAAAGAAAAGTGAGGGGGAAAAAATCTGGGGAAAAACTAAAAGCAAGGGATTTTTCTCAAATAAGCGGGGTAACTAGATACCCGCACTACCATATTTCCATATATAACAGGAAACAAATATTTAAACGTACGTAACTTCTCCGTTATACGTCGGATTTTCGTCTTGTTCGCGCTTACGCGCTCGTAGTGACGAATACTACGAGAATACAGTAAGTGAGAAGTTAAAATTGAAAAAGAACTCAAACGTCCACGCAGGACTTCCACGTAGCCCAACCAAGGGTAATTTCGTCAATTTACAACTTCGGGAAAATAAAATACAATTTAATTAGGAACGGGTCGTCACATTTGGTCTAACAAACAAAGTCTAATCCAATTTTTCAGTTTATCGAAAATTTTGGTTCAATTTTGGTTTGATTTTTTAGTTAACCAAAATTTCGATTCAGTTTTTCATTTGGCATTTTCGGTTTGGTTACCAAAAAAAAACCAACCCTAGTGATTAGGGGTGGGTTCAGTTTCATTCGGTTTGGTTTTTTGCCTAAACTGAAAATCAAACCAAAATTAATGTTTGGTTCAATTCGGTTTTCTTCATTTTTGTTCAGTTTGATTCAATTTTTTTCAGTTCAGATTTTTTTTAATAAAACCTGAAAATTGGTTAAAATAGTCGCAGTCCTACCTACAAAAGAAAATGATAAAGAAAGTTGATAAATTCACAAAGCATATTTTTTGAACAAATTCACATGCTAAATCAACTGAGTACTACCCAAAAGAGCCAAAACTTATGAAATGTTGCATCAACTATTAACCTTCAGAGCAAATCTCCAATACCCGTTACCAAATTAATCAATACCCAATTAATAATATATTATGAAATTAATCATGCAATTTCAATCTCTTGCCGACTCTCATTCAATCTCTTGCCGACACTCTGGTGATTTGGAATTGAGGAAAAGGCGACAGATTTCAGTGGAGGAACAGCTGTAAAGGAGCATCGATGAAGGAGCTGCGATGGAGGAGCAGCGATGGACAGATTCGATGTCTGCCTTCGTCTTCGTCTGTCCAGGTGAATCTGATTATCTGAAACACCTGGACCTCGAGGAGGGATTGAAGACTAAGGACGAGGAGCGGCAGAGGCGCAGAGGAACATGACTTGAGTTAGGAGAGGTCTGAACTGAAGTGACGAGGAAACAACCTCGTTTTGGGTATAAGGTATTTCGGTTTGGTTCGGTTCCCCTTATTCAATTTCAGTTTGATTTTTTTTCGGTTTGATTCGGTGAATGGTTCGATTTTTTTTTTTTTTTGGTTTTTTGAACCCACCCTTACTAGTGATATATATCTTTTGATGAAAACGTGTAACTTATTCTACCGATATCTTTGGAGTAAAGTTGTGAAAGCGTGTAGCTTATTGTTTCTAGATTGCTGATTTTGTCGTTGTTTTTATTTTCTCTAGTGGCCGATTTAGAATTTTAATATTGAGTGGTCTTAATGTAAAAGTCTTAAATTTTTTTTGACAAAAATAATATTTAAAACATTAAATGATAAATATTTTTCTTTCATAAGTATGGTACAAACAACATTGCAAACTACAAATACTAAATTTATCGAAAGTTTCATAGTTTCAAAATTTTCATCCAATACACACCAATTTCTTTGTTTAACATCCTATAATATTAATTGAAAATTTGGAACTAGGAATATAAAACTTACTGGAAATTGGGGATCAGGTGGTTGGGTGCGTTCGGGTTAGGGTTCATGATTGGGATTGGGGTTTGTAAATAAATTTGGGAATTGATATAGTTGGGCTCGGGTCATTTAGCTAGAGGAAAAAAGAGTTTGTTTATTTATTTATTTATTTTTTAAAATGACATGGCTCAAAACGACGTCATTTGAAAAAATTAAAACATTACTTCTTCGTTATGCACAACCCCTGAACAACCATGGAGGTCTCCTCTCCTCGACCACCTGCCTAGATCGTCGGGTGGTCCTCAGAGGTCCTAACAATCGCTTCTCCGAACTTTTCGGAGGGTCATGACCACCCCGGTCCATGAATAGATCTGCCCTTGATTTTTTCTATTATAATTTATGATTTTCAGGTAGAGAGTGCAACAAAAATGGAGACACAATTTGAGAACATCGCTTTTTTTTATTGGTGGGTTTGTAAATAGGCTATTGATACACCTCGATCTGAATATCCAGGTGGACACCGGATATTGAGGCGTGCTGACCATTACTCCGAAGGAGTGACGAAGTCATGACGTGGAAAAGAAATAAGAGTTTGAATAAAAGTTGAAAATTCAAAAGTAAGCAAAGAGTTTAAAGAGTGCACAGTGTGGGATTGAATCCTTATTACAACTAAGTGTCTGAGCAAGGAAGTGCAGTAAGGAAATAATATTTCCATCCCGAAGGATGGATATGAACACAGAAACACTCTTCCGTACATTAACTGAAATGAGAGTCAGCAGGTGCCACAAGTTCTCGTTAGCCAAGCTTAGTCTCAAGTCTTGGAAGGGCGAAAAACACAAGAAGGGTGAGTGGGCCAAAAGTAAAGTTTAATAAAAACTTTTCCTAAGTTTCGGAAAATATTAACCCCTCGCTGTAAAACCCGTAGTAATTTCCAAAATACGCCTTTAACAATAATAATAAACTATATAAATCAAGTGTTGGGAGCAACGCCCAAAAAGGATACGAGTAATCAAATAATCAACAGCAGTGTATAAATATGTTTACTTATCAGATATATACAAGCACACAAGTTCATGCAGAAAGTAGCCACATGAACAGGCTGAGTGTTATAATTACACTCTAGTACTACATACACGTGAAGCTGGCGCTAAGTGCATCACATTGAGTTATTGCTGCCAAGGCAACTAGAACAAGCTGGCACCTACGATGGATCCAAAGTGAGCATGTCGGTGCAATGTGAACATACACGTGAAGCTAGTCCTGGCCCGGACAGTACTAACATCGTGCAAGTATGCATGATAAGTAGTAAATCACGAATGTATAGACATGCCAACAATTAATGTCTAAAACACAATAAAGATATTTAATCAAATCATTTCTAAGTTCATCAAATCATGGCATGCTATACTAAGTTATAAACACCATTTAAAACACATATTATAATATAAGTTTGAAAGAAAACAACCCACTCACAGGTAAGTTGCCGGATCGTAGCCGCCGTACCTAGCTTGGCCACGATACTCCTCAGAATAGGTCTCACCCATATGGGAAATTACTATACTAATCATTATACAAGTCAAATCCAAAGTATACTAAGGAAAAGACTTGAAATCCTCCTTTGTTTGCTCATTTCGGGACTTAAAATTGTCGGAAAAGTGGTTCACCCGTTGCCACGCGCCTCCACAGGGCCTCACGCACCGCCACAAGGCTGCACGTGCGGCCACGCGCCCTCACGCGCCCTCAAGCGCGCGCACGCGCCCACACACGCGCCGACGCGCCAACCACGCGCCAATTGGGAGTCGGTCACAAGCGCAGTTAAAGTTAACGGCGTGCCGTTAACTTTAACGGAATATTTTGTTAAGTCGGACAAAATATTCTAATGGCGTTACAGAATATTCCGTTGCCGTTAGGGAATATTCCATCACGACGCTAGTTTAAGAACGGAATATTCTCCGGTCCGACTAGTTTGGACTAGATCTGCTGACGTCAAGACCGGGTTTGCTGACACCAGCTCTCCGGTCACCTCTGTAATTCCCCACCGGCTGCCAGAGTTTCGTCGGAATCTAGAAAAATAGCTGGAAAATTTTCAAAACACAGATCTTCTTCAATTCTCATCCATTTTTCATGCGCCATATATCAAAATGAAGCTAGGAACATGAGGAATTCGATTTTACCTAGAGAAACCTCGAAAAGTGGCTAGAGATGGCCGAAAAAAGCCTCGAAGCTCTCGGCCAAATTTGAAAGTTGTCGATACTTAGGCTAACCTTGCATGCAGGGCCTCAGATCGATCCTATAACCCACGAGGAGTGGTTTGGTGATGAAATCTAGGTCGATCGAGGCCTAGACTCGACAAAACTTTGTCGGAGGAATTTCGAAGCTTGTCGGAATTTTTTGGGTTTGAGGTTCGAGGTTTTAGTTGATGTCACTGGTTTGCTGGGTTTTGGTCCTTAGATGGTAGTGGTGAGTGAAGAAGAAATCGTGATGATTTCTCAAAGAATTCCAGAAATTGGTGGTGGTGCGGCCTCGGTGAAGTTTGGTGTGGAGTGTGCTTGTTGAGTTTACAGAGCACAGGGCACAGGGATGATGGCAATGAGAGTGGCAGACAAACTGTTTAGAAATTTGTTGAGGTGTGGTGAAATCCTACACGCGTGTACAACAATTTAAGGTCACAAGAATTCAACACACTTGCATGCAGTCAAAACGCATGCAAGCCTTTGTAGACTGAAATTTCAAAGGGTGCAGGGAAAAGTGCAAATTACCAAAATGCCTTCACTCACAACTTGTCCGTTACAAGTTCGAATGACGTCCCACTTGAACTCATGGGTTCGTAGTGAAGAGTACTAGTCAATAATAACAAGAAAGGCACGAGGTTATGACGAGAAAATCAAATGTCCACGTAGGACTCATTTAATCCACC